>CM071944.1:43635000-43877500 GCA_036784905.1 Acrossocheilus fasciatus
AATCACGGAGTCCATTGACAATATAATCATAGCACAATCAGGTTGTGAATCACAGGCAATTTGCTAAGTATCACGACATTTTAAGGGGCTGTCTCAGTTGACAATTTGCAGACAGCCGTCTGAAAAGGGGCCAATTAAGTTAATGAGGGGGTGGATTCTAGGTATCCAAGACTGCATTTTGAAACCATTCTACTTGCTTTGCCTAGATGAAGCAAGCGTTAGTGCTGTGCTAGCACTGAAACACCTGGAAAAGGAAACTGAATACAGTATTTAGCACACTTTGATTCAGTGTCAGACTGTACAACGCAGGTGTCAAATTATCCTTGATTTTGTCTTCAGGATGCACTAAATCTAATGCAGACCATTTATCCTGATGTCCGTTTCTAAATTACTGTAGAAGAGAAAGCTAGCGTTTCACATTTGAACTTATTTTTAAAGTTATTGATAATAATAATAATAATAATAATAATAATAATAATAATAATACTAATAATTATTATTATTATTATTATCAGAATTAAATTAAATAATTATTATGATGCATTTCATAACAAGCTCAAAATGGCTACTATTCTTCTTCTAAAATACAATTATTATTATTATTATTATTATTATTATTATTATTATGCATTTCATAACAAGCTTAAAATGGCTTTTTTCCCCCTAAAATACCATTTGTATTATTATTATTATTATTATTATTATTATTATTATTATTATTATTATTATTATTATGCATTTCATAACAAGCTCTATCTGGCTGCCCAGCTTAATAATAATAATAATAATAATAATAATAATAATAATAATAATAATAATAATAATAATAGTTGCTTTTGTTGTTAACATTTTGCTGATCAGCCAGATAAAGCTTGTTATGAAATAAAACATTTCTGAATAAAAAAAAAAAAATATATATATATAAAATTAAAACATTTTTGATTGAATTTGAGTTTAGATGTTAACAGTAAACTCATTCTATTTGAACACTTTATATATATATATATATATATATATATATATATATATATATATATATATATATATATATATATATATATATATAAGGAATTATAGTTTACCCCGCTACTTATTACTTTCTGAAAATGTGCAATGAAAGCTATTTTGCTGACATAAGTTGATACCCTCTACTAAACCCACATTGAATTGGATGAGTAATACAGAATTGGATTGGAAATGTAAAAATAAATGCATGCAAGGCTTTCAGAAATGTGCTGCATTCTTCCCTCGTTCTTCAAATATGTGGATAACAACAAAAATTATTTATACATATTAATGCCTAGTGCCAATTTATTTCTCAAAAAAGACAAAAACGGAACTCTCAGAAAACGCTTTTCTTCAGAAAGCGTCTGTCTTGAATATGAACTAATCTGTAAAAATAAGTCCTCCTGACCATTTTTAAATGCAATTTATTTTGAGTTGACTAACAGCCTAAATGGGCGACTGATATCTGCAAAGCGTAAAAAAGAAAGACAGCCAGTTCAGCTACAGACTTTGAATCTTTTGAAATAATGACAAAAGTATCTACAAACGTGTATCAACAGAAGTAAACAGAATGGAATACAAATGACCATGAAATATCAATTAGTCAGTTTTTGGTTTTCAAGCTGTGGAAGATTTTCAGATCAATGCAAACGTTACAGTATGTGGCCTATATTTCTTCAGCCCTGCTTGCTGTGTTCTTCAGAAATCCTTTATGTCAAGTTGCTGTTGGACGTCTCCCAAAGCCCTCAGGCTTATTGGTACTGTGTGTCTGCAGAACTAATAGAGGACAACCGAAGGTAACAAGGCGTTTTGGAACAGTGCTAAGTACAGAAAGTGTGGTCGCAGTGCTACAGGGGACTCAAAGTGAACTGCTGTTAAATTTACTACAACCGTCGAGAGCTGAAGTGATTTCTGTTACCACCAATTGTGGTGACAGACATATGGCCTGCTGAAGCAGTCAGACTGAGTCAAAAAGAATTTTATTCATAACTATAAGGCCATTATTTAGAATTAATAGAGCATAGCTAAGACATTTTATGATCTTGCAGTTTCTTCCCAATAAAAGGTGGATTTGAAGATTTTTAAAATGATGGAAGACGCAACTATCTCTAAACTGTTTGAAAGTGACAATGCAATCTAGACTTGTTTTGATGTGCTTTAGTATGTTGGTCAATGTAAATAATGTACTTGATTATAATTTTAGCTTTAGTGTGTTACTTTAGTGTATTACATTTTAAGTTAATTTACAAAAAAAACAAACAAACAAAATAATTTTATTTTTTAAATGAATTGCATATAATATAAATTCAAGCTACAATCCATTTTCACTTAAAAGTTCACTTCAATTCCATTCGCACTTAAGCATATTCTTTTAAACTGTTATTTCTGTAATAATTCATTTGGCAAAAAAAGGTATTTTCAAATATATTTTTAAATGTATTTCAAAACATATTTAAAAAATGGCCAAAAACATATTTGCTAAAATAAGTTTCAAAATGTATGTAAATATATTTTCCATCCATTTTTGTATATTTTTTAGAATATATTTTAATATAATTTTTAAACCCTTCATATATTTCAGTCTAAGAAAATACATTTCCCTATGTCCCAATTGAAGGACAACTTTATTTGTTGTTTATGACACATGTGAACATTTAACACATTTGAATAAAAATCAGCAAGGAACATACTTCACATTTTGCCATGGTATATAATTATAAAGTTTAGTTTTTATTTCTAGTGTAGGCTTTTCCATCCGCATTTGCATTAAGCTTAAATGCAGGCTACTGTAAAGTTGGAAATGTATTTTCTTGCCCCTGGCATGCAATTTGAAAAATATCTTTGACATATGAAGGGTGAAACTAAATATATTTCTTATTTCAAAAGCATATTTTATTGAGCTTTACTGTTTTCAGCGTATATTTTAGCATATGTTTAACATATATTTTGGCCAAGTACAGTATTAACAATGTACGACAATAGTTCAAACATTTTATGTTATGAGTATTTTATGGAAAGCAACATGCTAAGGTACTTTTACATTACCTTTCTCATGATTAGCTGACTGAGACTTTTCTTTCCTTCAAACACTTGATTTGCTATTGAGTTTGTGGTCTAAAAGTCTTGAATTTAAAGGTTTTTATGCTTTTGAAAGCCAGTAATTAACCATACAAATCAGGAAGTATTTTACTTTACTCTGTATAAAAATTTAAGAATTTGAAATGTTTTTGAAAAAAAAAAAAAAAAAAAAAAAAAACTAGTAACACATTACAAGTGATTACATAATGCTGTTAGCACATCAGAGAAGTCAATCTGAGAACCTAAAATCTATTGTGCCCTTCATCAGTCTCTCTGGATTCTGGCATTTCCCTCTAGTTGCACGAAGTGTCAGTTATTAAGAGTTAGTTTTAGAAAGGACATGTCAGAATTCAGTTGTTGCTGGCACCTCTCGTCACTGTCCAGTGTGATCCAAGCCAATCCACAAGTAAAGCTTAGCTTTAGCTAAAGCACCATGGCACAAACAGTTTAGTATGCGAAGAGTTAATACATAGAGGTTAATCAGCTGGAAGCAAAGCGAATAGCTCGCTGCTGATAAGACTGTTTGTGAATTGATTTGGTTATGCTTCATTGATAGTAACAGGAGCCAGCCTTTGTTTCAGAGACACACAATGTCATTGTCCTCTTCAGCTCTGATGTGGAAGGGGAAAACAGTGGGTCAGGTTTACACTAGAAGGTCAGACAAGGAGAGGTGGTGGAGAAATAGGTTTATCTTATCCTGGTCCAGCTGGTAAAATCAAGGGGTCAAGATTTGGCTGGATATGGCCAAGTAATCTTCTGGTAAATGATGTAACTGCATTGTCTCAAACTGTCACAAACTGATGGCTGGACATTCTCCTTCAGGATTTTCTGATACGGTGCAGAATTCATGGTTCCATCAGGTTCACCATTGTTCCAAGTTTTCTCCATTTGTGAATAATGGCTCTATGTGGTTTGCTGGAGTCCCAAAGCCTTAAAAATGGCTTTATAACCCTTTCCAGACTGATACGTGTCAACTATTTTGTTTCTCATCTGCTCATGAATTTCTTAAGATCACGGCATGATGTGTTGCTCTTTAAGCATGCTTCACTTTGTCAGACAGATTCTATTTAAGTGATTTCTTGATTCAACAGGTCTGGCAGTGATCAGGCCTGGGTTCAGCTAGTGAAATTTAACTCAGCTTTCTAAAATAATGTGGTTAATCACAGTTCTTTCTTAATTTAACAGGAAGGGGCAATTCATTTTTCACACAGGGCCAGGCAGGTTTGGACAGCTTTTTTCCCTTAATAAATGAAATCATTGTTTAAAAACTACATTTTGTATTTACTTGCATTATCTTTGTGTAATATTACAATTTGTTTGATGATCTTTTAAGTGTCACAAATATGCAAAAAATAAAACAAAACAGGAAGGGGGCAAAAACCTTTTCACGGCAATGTATTTCTTAATATACTTTAAAAGAACATACTTAAGTGTGATCTGAATGTAATGTTTTGGATCCTTAATTTGCATGTTAACTGTAATTAAACAAAAATGGATTATAGTTTAAATGTTATATTAAATGTTATATTAAATAAACTGAACATAAACATTTTTAGAGTGCATTTTTGACCAGCTTAAGTAGGACTTAAGTACAGCTTTATTTTTTATTTCATTATTACTTCTATTGGTTTTGTAATATGGTTAAAATATCATGCTTAATGTACTGAAAATCATTTATGGTCAATTAAACATATTTAAATTTTATTTCTTTTGAAATTTGTGTTGTGTATTTAAATATATTCATAATTACACATTTGTTATCATGAAGTTTTATCCATTTTAAATATATTAACTTTAAATATAATATCGAATAACACACTGCATTTAAATTTAAGTACTTTATGTTCTTTAGTATGTTAATTTTACTTCTAAATAAGTGCATGACAAAAGATGACTAAAACATATTTTTAAAGTGTACTTTAAAGTAAAACTTTTAATTTGATATTATTACAAAATGCACTTTTTAAACTTTCATAGTCATCAAAGTGTATCTCTTTAGTTACAATTAAGTGGCCTTTTATTTCATTAATATTATATTATTTGCAAGAACAGTTTATTAAAATATACTTTCAAGATGTCCTTCTTTTTAAGGACAACTCAACTAGTCAGTAGTGAAGGGGGTTGGTATTTGGTATTTATAGCATGATGAAGCATGTTAACCAAAAGATGCTCAGTGATTAGTAACTTTGTCAAAAGTTGTTTTGAAGTTGTATGTTTAAAAAAACCCTCACATTTAGTTTCAATTTACAAACAGGGCTGGTTCTGACCTATGTTGGGTCGGCAGAATGTCTTCAGAAGACAAACTAACTAGTGTTTCCACACATTGTGGTGGAGCCAGCGGTGCCTTTCAGGAACGGAGAGGTGAACTTTACACTCAGTGGCTTCCAAGCGACCATGACGCGAGCACAGTATCCAATTCAATTTAAATTGCCACATAACCTTGACTAAAGTTTTGAATCATTTGATTAGTCTACCTTTAAACCTGCTCAATGGCTTTAATGGGATTGTATCACTTCTGAAATATGGCTTCCGGACAGACGGCACTGCTGAGTCACGGGATGAACGAATATCTTGCATCTGACCTTATGTCACATTTCTTTGACCATTAGTTTGTTCAGTCAGCTCAAACGAAGCCCGAGCAGATTCCCTTTTCTTTGTTCTCAATGAAAATTTGTTCTCAGTTTCATACTCCTGCTGGTGATAAAATGGCGTTATTAAAAACATTTCAAGAGGAGGCTAATAAAACAAGTTTAAATAAGCAGAATACGAATCACCTATTTAAGCACATGAATCTGTGCCAAATGATGGAATTTATTAGGTTGTGGGGCGGCGAGTCTAAATTTGTAGCTCCATGAATACCAAGCTGAGATCAGTGGAACTGAGAAAGAGAGAGAGGAACGGGGTAAAAACAACAGAGCATTGACCAAGCAGAGAGAACAGGCTCAATTATCATAAACATCCGGCCCGGCACTTGCTCGGACTGTAAATCCCTGCAGCCGCAGCTCATCAACATTCGCTGGACCTGCCAGATTACCCAGGGCACTCTGTAATTTGCAGTAAAGAATAAAGATGACGGCAAAACAAAAACAAATATGAGATGATACAAATTAGGAGTGTGCCCAGTTAGTCTGTCAGCGCTGTAAATTTCCAGCGTGTAAAAATTTCGGTCCTACGCGAGAGCATGAGGGAATTAATGAGCTGTCCGTCCACGTTACTTTATTCCCTCGCAATGCTGGCATCTCCCGAACGGCGGTGAATCAATCTGCCTTTATGGTAATGATGCTTCAATGCTTGAAATTATTACATTAAATGGATTACATTGGTTTGGAGTGTCTGAAGGCATGCGGCGTCACATCCTCCTCACAGACGCTGGAGGTTTTGGATGACTGTGTCTTTACTTTTCTTCACACCACATCTGTTTGTGACTAGATGCCTTCATACTACTCTGATGCTTGAACATTTCCATCGATTATACACAGACCATTAAACCATATATCTGATATAAGTGCCAGGCTGTTGTTTGGGTTATTTTATCACATGGATAAATTTATGCCTCCAGAAGTTTAGGATGCCATTATATTAATTAGAAATTTTAACAAGGCCAGATGAATGTACTTTTTAGGCTGCAGAATCTGTCATACAAATTAGGGATGGTAATTGAAATAAAGCTGGGAAAAAAAATTAAAAATCATGTTTTATTGTGTTAGTTAGCTGTGTTTTTTAACCTAATCAACATAACCAAACTGCAGTTTGATTGAGATTAATTGGAATGCACAATGAAAAAAACATGATTTTTGAAAAATGTTAAAAATTGAGTTATCTGATTTTGCAAATAAACTCTTTAAATGTGTGTGTGTGTGTGTGTGTGTGTGTGTGTGTGTGTATATATATATATATATATATATAGACCTATAAAGAAATATTAAAAACATTATATAGAATGATAAAAAAAAGGACAAATTCATATATGGAAAGTACTAAAACCTAAAATGAAAACTGAAAATATTAACTGAAAACAGTAAATGAAATGAAGCTGGAAAAAAAATATATAACAAAAAAAAAATAATAATAATAAATAAATGATAAAAGCACATAACTAAATTACTAAAACTTAATATAAAATGAAAAAACAAAAAAAAGCTAAGTTAAAATATTTATAAATAGTATAATAGTATACAAGTAATACTAACATATCTAGCAGTATAAATATATTTATTTTTTATATTTATGATATATCTGTTTGTTGTCTAGTCCAGGGTTTTTACATTTTTTGCCTCCCAAATACGATGAAGGGACCCCTTTTCTAAAATATAACGGCAGTTTGAAAGACCCCTTTACACTAAGAATAAAATTAAAAAGATATGATGTTCATTAAATTAAATAATTGTATTTTCATACTAAAAAACACTCTGCATTCTCCGAAATAAAGGTTCAAAAGCTGCCACTGGGGCAGCATCTTTTCAAAAGGTATACTGAAAGGGTCCATATTGGTACCTAAAGTGTACATATTAGTACCTAAAAGGTACTGCCCCAGTGACAGCTTTTGTATCTTTTTTTTTTTCTGAGAGTGTGCCAAATTGAAGTACTGTTAGATGAATAATCTTCCTGATAAATTTTAAGTTCAATTAAAAAATAACTGTACAGTGTGCCCCCCCCCCCCCCTAATATAATAAATATTGTCCCAAAGCAGTTAGTATTGCCTTAAATTGCCTTGAGATGACATTGATGAGATGAAACCACATATTGGACATATATCACAAACAACACTATTATTTAATACAAAACTATGCACATCGGTTCATATTTCTTTCTTTTAAAAAGCTGTCAATAGAATTAAATAATTCTGTAATTTCAACTTTGACAATATCAAATGTGTTAAAATGACTGCAGTGAACATATTCATTAATATCATAAGTTAACTCCCTCTTGTGGTCCCTGGACCAGTGGACCAACAGAGACTCACGTCACTTGTTGCAAATGATTCTCAGAGGATTTTTTTTGACTCCAGGATCAAGTAAATAGATTGTGTCCTCTGTACCTCTGTGGCAGCTTCTCTTTCACAGCCATGACATGTCTATGCTATGGGTGTTCGTTGCATGATTTATATAACAAATGAGGAAAAAGCGAGCAGGAATGGTTTGCAATAGTGCATCGGGTCTGCAGTGCTCCCAGTAGGGCTGCAGAAGCAAGCACACATGCGCTTCGTCGCGTCAGCACCTGTGCGGCCAAATGTAGCATCTCTCCAGAGGGTCCAGCCATGCGAGAGTCATGCGCGACACCCACCTGCACGTGTGTAAGCAATCCTTCTGAGTTTAGAGCACAGGACAGGAAGCAGGTTTTTCTCCGTGGTGCGGTGCGCTGTTTGCTGACTGTCCAAATGCTCATCTCATGTCGGATGTCTTGTTCCGCTAATGGATGACAAAGTTAGCATTCAAGGTTCACTGGCTGGATTTCCAAGAATGGATGGTGTAAACAGTTTCAGTTGGTTCTTTAGAGTTTTCATTAAATTGAAGAACATATTTCTTCAGCAGATATCTTTGGTTACAGATGGAATATTTTGTTGGTAAAACAGCTTCTGCCAAGTGAAATCATTTAAATGATTGAACAGATAATTTACATGCATTTGCTAAGGGCAGAATTGTTCAGATAACATATGAGAGGCTTCAAAGTGCCCTTCTTCAAATGGCTGTTATACGGTAGGTGCTGATAACAGAATAGCTATAGACAGACTAGCCAAGTGTTGACTGATAAATTCTTTGAATGCATAGGAAGAAATATTGCACCTCCACTCTGTAAAATTCAACTAAATCCATATTCTTTTTTTTTTTTTGCCATAAATGTGATGTTTATTTTCTGCCCATCTGCTTACTGTCAAGTTATTGTAAAGAAAAAGCCCTGGACTTTACTTCTATAAAAGTGGCAGTGCTGAGACAGACAGAGAATATTATTGGGTGCGTCTCAATCAGTGCAGAAGTCAGTACACTGTCCAGGGGGTTGGACATTTCTAGGGCTGTCACATTGCAGTGTGTTTCAGTCAGTGCACTGAAATGACCTCCTGAAAGTACCAAAAAGCACCGTAAATATGGAACTCATACGGAGGACGTCCAGCTTAATGTCCTCTACCAGTCCTGTTCCCATTCCTCCTACTGGCTCTTCTCCTACCTTTTTTGATGCATATCGATACTAAATATTTTACTAGAATGGTATACCCTAAGAGTAGTATGCAAGTCAAAATTCAGCCAGGCGGATTATATTAAATTTATCTGAATACCGCTGTGTATGGGTTTTATCCATTTTGTCCGTTTACTTTAAAACAGTTACAATGGAGATTCAGAGTGGTGTGTAATACAGAAATGACATTGATAAATATGTTTTACCACACATCATTGTCCTAATGTTTTTTTTTAGTGTTCATGTTGTACTGAATGATGTCATAGAAAAACTAAAGAGTGGCATTGTCTCAAATGATGCTAAATATAAATACATACACGCATGCTTTCTAGTGCAGAAGGGGTGAGATGCTTGGCTGAAGGTGCCGGACTAAAATAATCCATCATGTCAGGCAGCAGGGTAAATGGGAGTGGCCTCCTCAGTCGACCCAGTGCTCTGATGTCAGCCGGCACTTCCTCTTCTCCCAGGGGGCCCGTGGTTGTCGAAACAGAGGCTTACGAGAAGCAAAACACAAAAATACCCCGTCCCTTCAATGCCCAAGGGCTTCAGCTGCCTCCGTGTATCCATTACTGGCGCTTTTTGCAGCTCGCACATCGATACAGACGGGCAAAAAGAGAGCTACCGGCAGACCCAGACACTGAAAAAGTATGTCTCCATGGATCAATAGCTTATTAATACTGGACAATGGTGCACGGGGACTGCCGGGACCCTGCACAGATGGGGGCAGGTGCCCCTGTGAAAAGGTGGAACAGCCTGGAGAGGCTGATTTTGGCGGCTGAGGCCACTGATCTCAAGGGTGAATGGTTGCTGAGGTATAGCATAAAATTGGAGTCGAGCAAAATAAGGTGTACTCATGCATTTGGGTGTGTATTTGTGTGTTATTAGGTCTGTTAATTTTATGAAATAACTTAGTACAGTTATGTAAAATAAATTTTGCTTGAAGGACCACCTTCACAGTTTCATGTTTTTTTGTCAGCCCACAACCACTAGGATGAGGACTTGACATATATATTTGTGTATGTATGTATTTTTTTTTTTTTTAATTTATTTCCCAAGGAGCACATCAGTTTTAATTTCGACAGCAAATATTTATTAGAAATCGATTTTTTGTCATAGTTTTTTTCATTGAAGTTTTTATTTTTTATTTTTATTATTATTGAGTTATTGTGTCATTTTCATTGGTGAAAAAATGTCATTGACGAAAATAATTTGTGAAATATTTAGGAGGGCATTAAAATAAATTTTAGGAGCGCAATGGAAATGGTTCAAATAATGTGCTTTTCCTTAATAAAGGGATACAAGGAGACATTTACAAGCAAAATGATTTAATTAATTAAAAATCAAAAAGTACACTAGGTTTTTAAATATATTTTATTCAAATATATTTGAAATGTGTTAAATATATTGTATAAACTATATAACACCACATTTTGACTTTGAACATTTAGTGCTTGTTTATTTAATGAAAAAAATGACTTTTAAGGGTTAATGATCACATTAGTCTGTATCACAATTCTTGTTTTTCCATCCCCAAATTTAAGACCACTTGAAGCAATGAAGATGGATTATTTAAGACTTTTTATGACCTTGTTTTTTTTTTAGACCTAAAGGCCAATTTGTTTTAATTCCCATGTTTTTAAAATGTATTGCTCATGACGAGAGATGCTGAAGAGACAGCAAGGAGTAATGCAATGGCCAAATAATTAAAAAAAAACAACAACACACAGACTGAATGCATAAACTGTGTGAAAAAAAGAGACTTCTAAAGGCCTATTTGTTGATGAGTTATTCAGATGATCCAATCTGCCACAATAATTAAATAAAAGTCTAAATTATCTTATTTTGTTCTCATCAGATTGATGGATGATACAGTATATTAGATATGTAAAGTATGATTTAAGTTACATTTACATCTACTTTTTTAGTCTACATTTATCATCTACTCAATGAGACATTTTTTTTTTCCAGTAAGACATTATTTTATGATTCTTCTGTTCTTTTCAGCAGATTGATATACTAGATTTATGAACTATGGTTTATGTCATCAGTATAAAGTACTTCTGAATTTGTAACCCATCAAAAGGTCTGAAATTTCAGAAAACCAAAATGAAGACCTGTCAGTTTACTATTTACCATCCATTTTAAGACATTGTAACTTTTCTCAGTATGACACTGTTTTATGAATCTCCTTGTCTTCTCAGTAGATTGATATATGTGATATATTGGATTTGTAAATTATGATTTCTTCCATCAGTATTGAGAGTTTATGACTTTTAAAACCAACAAAGGATTTGAGATTTCAAAAACCCAAAATGGTTTTTCAAATGTCTACATTTAGTGTCTTTTTTCCCCCCAGTAAGACATTGTTTTACGGCTCTTCTTGTCTTCTATTCTTGCAGCATCTTAGCAGGAGATCAGACAGCAATAGTAATTCAGTGCCTAGATGGCACTTCAGAATAGGTGTTGTCACGTTGTCATGGCTATTATTTTACGCATGTGCTCTGCCATACGGCCACTATTTCAAGGTGTGATGGCATGTCAGTGGTGCACGTGTTAATTTTGTTAAAAGGCGAGAAATAAATCAATTCTCCATCCCCAGACTAGCTTGTGTTGGACATACTGTCTGTAAGTATGCATTACAGAAAGCAGGACATCACTCACTGTCTCATCGAGTGCATGTCTGCACACAAACATACATATATAGGCATGCATACAGATTCAAGCGTGAACATGTGCTGCTGTGTAAAGATGTTGTTTTCCATTCCGGGGCTCTGCAGGGAACCTGTTTACAACTTTTATTAGATCTTTATGGAGGTTTGCATCACATGTTCGCAAATGCCCTCATACATGCAAAGCTTTCCTCTGTGAATCTATTACCCTTTTGGATAAAGGCTCATAAGGTTGACTAGTACTGTAGAGGGGAACTTGCTTCTTATGAGGCAGGACAAAACCCCTTATCAGATGACAGAAAAATGGTCTGATGTCCAGTAACGTGTTTACTTCCAGATTCCTGATGATGTGAAGACATTTTTAAAAAATAAATCTAAAGTATCAGTATCGTATAAATATATATATTTTATATTATAACATTTCGTTATCATACAATATATATATATATAGGTAGCACTTTATTTTGATAGTCCACTTTAGACATTCTACTAACAGTAAGTAACTTTGCAACTACATGTCAACTATAGCAGTCAGTAGAGTAATAGTAGACTGTCTGCTTAATATCTTCCAACACTTTATTTTGATCACACAACATATATTTGCAAAGTTTCTCATACTCAGTATGTCAACTTATTCTACTAACCCTAAACCTACCCTACTGAGAGTTAGTAGACATGTAGTTGCAAATTATTGAGAATTAGTTGACATGTATATATATATACTGTATACTATGTGTGTGTGTGTTGACCATATTGATTAACAGATAAATAAGTTACCGCTTTTGTAAATAATTGAACACTCCAATTATAATAGAAATGTACGTTTTGTATACTTTATATTGGAGCCTCAACTTTTGCAATATTAAAACAGTTTCTTTGGCAATGATCTTTGAGATCTGCTAAATCTGATCGTAGCATTTAATGAGTGCCGTGATAATTACGGTAATATAATCCCCTCTTTGTTTTAGCAAATATGTAACCTCCCATCTCAGATATTTGTGTTTACGTCACATTGTACACAAGCACTGCACTAAGTGATTTGTGGAACTTGGTAAATTGATTTAGGAGTCTGGGGGCCTGGCTGCCAGTTTGTTATCAAAGTTCATGCATCGTATTTACCCGGCTGCGATTAACTTAACAAGGGACATATATCACATAATTAATCCGACTGATTACCATCAAAAATCTATAAAGCTGCAGCATGTTTCTCTGCTTCACTTCCATTAATTATGTTTGCCTGATAAAGAGTGAGAACGGAGCGAGAGCGTGAGTTATGCACTCAATGATGTCAGCGGTTACCTAAACTGAAGCTGCTTTTAATTGAATATATGGGCTTCAGTTTTGGGTTTCATTGCTGCTGGGCAGTTTCCGCATTTTAGGCAGCATAAGGGCTCAAATCAGGTACAAAATGAAGAGTGATCATAACTACAGTCCGGTTTTGCTCATTAGTTATCCTAATTAGCTTAATGAATGGTTGGAGAGGTTCATTCCACTCCTGCTATCAGTCCTATTCCAATTAGGACAGTGTATTTTTTCCAGCATGCATTGTAATGGTTGATTTTTAATTAGTTTGCTTTTCCGTTGTTTCATCCCATGCACTGTTAATAATGCATGCTTATTTATTTATTTATTTTTTTTCGATTTTGGTTTATCTATGAATGTTACCACAAAGAAGCATGTTAATAGGGTGGCTTGTTCTGTTGTGTTCCATTTAAATTATTTTTGACATTCGTTTTAAAATGTTTTTCTTAGAGTTTCTTGTAACTGTTCATCCTCTGCTTCTATTTTGCTTATGTTTTTTGACATTATACATTATACAGTGTCTGTTTTATCTTTTCTCCCTCCTTAAAGGGACAGTTCACCCAAAAATTAAAGTTGTGCCATCATTTACTTACTGAAACAGTTGATGGTAGTCATTAACTACCATAGTATTTTTTTCTATACTATGGAAGTCAATCACTATCAACTGTTTAATTTCCCACATTCTTCAAAATATATTATTTAGTGTTCAGCAGAAGAAAGAAACTCTTACAGGTTTGAAGCAATTTCAGGGTGAGTAAATGATAAAACAGTTTTCATGTTTTGGTGAACTATCCCTTTAAGAACATTCACTGACTTTCCTCTCAGGTCAGTGCATGTCATTATGGAGAAACTCCACTGTCTGTACAGTGCGAGAATAAGCGTGATGATGCTACAGTCTAGGTTTATCTAATAAGAGAGTCTAGCCAAATCCACCTGATCAAATGAGGCATATTTGGTGTAAAGGATCAAAATGAAGTAAATGAGCCACTGATTTCTGGAAAAAAGCAGTTCCTGAGGTATATTGCAGTGCAGAGACTACTTTAATATTTAAACAGCAGCTACTAAAAGAGTTTGTTCAAAATTCCAAAATAAGTCCATTGTTGGGAAAGAGAAAAGGTGATTTTTCTGTTTTTTTTTTAATTTTTTTATTGTTTTTTTTTATTCAGTTTAGATCAAAACATTATTTTCGAACTATTCCCAATCTCTAAATAATGTCCGAAAAATAAAAACGTATCCCTTAGTGGTGATACTAACTACTACCAAAACTGAAATTAACACACTAAACAAGCCAAATTCAATCAAAAACCTTGTGAAAAAGAATTACACTTTAGCATGCTTTTAAAAAGAGATCTTATTGCAGAAAACATATAAAGTGCAAACAGAATGCTTTCAGACACTTATTAATTGCAATAAAATGAAAATGTACATTAAATGCAGTTTGCTGAACTTTAAAGAGCTTTTTTGACTCGCTTAAGTTGGAATTAAGTGTACATCTTTATATATTTTCATAATGACTTATGTTGTCTTTGAAATATGATTGCAGTGTGCTGCTGAATATACTGACAAGCATTTATGGTAAACTAAAAAAAAAAAACTCATGTATTTAAATATATGTGTAAATAGAGAATTATAAGTTGCAATTTAGTACATTTAAATAGATATTAACTTTAAATGTAATCAAATAACACACTCAATTTCAAATTCTAATCAGGTACTTTACATGTGCTTTAGATGTTAGTCAACACATCCCTAACCCTACCAGTCAACTAATACACTACTAACACTGTAATGAGAGTCAGTAGAAATGTAGGTGCAACATTACTTATAGTCAATAGAATGTGTTAAAGAGACCATCAAAATAAAGTGACCAACACATCACATGTACTTCTTTAAAGCATGACAAAAGACTATTAAAATACAACAATTTAAAATGTACTTTAAAATTTTAGTTTGGCATTAAGTACTTGTTTTAAAATTCTACTTAAGTGTGTTAAAGTATTCTGCCCTTAAGTACACTTAAATAGCCTATTATTTCAATAATACAATATATTCTGCAAGTACTGCTTTTTAAAAATATACTTTTAGGATTTGAAGTACACAACGTTAAGCTCACTTCTTTTCCACAAGGTAATGTTCTCAACAATTGGAGAACTCCAAAGAAGGACAGACGTGAAGATAATAGTGGTTTTACCATATGCTTTTGAACTGCAATTTTGGGTAACACTTTAGAATAGGGAACACTTATTCACTATTAACTATGGCTTTTCTCTCAATAAATTCCTAATTTGCTGCTTATTAATAGTTAGTAAGGTAGTTGTTAAGTTTAGGTATTGGGTAGGATTGGGAATGTAGAATAAGGTCTTGTAGAATAAGGCATTAATATGTGCTTAATTACTACTAATAAATGGTGAATATTCTATTAATATGCATGCTAATTAGCAACTAGTTAAGAGACCTTAAAATAAAGTGTTACCCAATTTTGTTTCCATGTCTTTGTGGATTGTGAAAAAAAAAAAAAATCCTCTCGCTTTTAAATAAAATTATAGTGATATATTTAACAACTGATATATTTGTGATTTTCACAAAATGTTCCATTTGTTGAAACTGGAGTCTTTTCTTATTCTGATATATTTTGAGGAAGAGAACTTTAAAGATTACTGCTGCTTCTCAGATGGCTTCCCATCCTCGCTCTCCCACTGAGACAATTGCTTCCAGTCTCAATAAGCGAAGACAGAGGAGGAAAACAGAGAGGGGGGTTAACTGATTGCCAAACTCCATACACTCTTCCTGGACGGGCCTCTTGACAAACATCTATCAGCAGAGACAGCTATTTGTGCTGGGGTTTCACCTCAGAGGGGTGACCTGGGCGTCTTATCATCCTATCTGACTGTCTGTCCTCCATCTCAGACTGCCGTCTGGCCAAAGCAAGACTCGCTCCTGCCTTCCCACAGATCTCATCTCCTCACATCAATCAAAAGCATCATCTTCAAATGGTCTTTGCCTTTCCGTGAGCACAGACACACAGTCACTTCCCTTTTGTCTCCATCTCTGATGGAGCTGTTCTTTAGAGGCTTGACTTGCCATTTTTCTTGCTGGCACATGTCTGTCTTCTTGCTTCCTCTGTCTGACATTCTGAATCCCCTCAGAATACACTTTTACCACCTCATATCACAATCACTTGCACCTCTTTATGCACATTTTACTGATAATGTCTCATTTATACAGTCACAACGGCATGATGCAAAGTTTCAAATCAAATCAAATGTAAAATAAAGTAATAATCTTAGTGTTAAATTGGTATACTAAATAAAAAGAAAGAAAACAAAATACATTTAGTATTTATGTATTTGCATTGCATAAAAAAATCAGCTGGATTACATCAGTTTGGATTAGATTGGCATTTTAACACACTGCCATTTTAACATAAATGTGATGCATATTTGTTAGTCATAAATGAAATGGGTAAGATTTCTGTATTAAACTAAATGTGTTTAAAATCATAAGCAGGTTTATATATTTATTAATAAATCCAATTGGTTTAAGTCTAAATACTTTTAACTAATTGAATATTGGTCATATTTATGCTGATTTGAAGCAATTTGAAAAAGTGGATTTTTAAAACATGATTATTAAAAAAAAAAAAAAAAAAAAATAGATGCAATAGGTAATACTAAACTATTCCATGAGTTATTGATTGATTGATTGTACTTATTTATTGAGTGCAAAAATCTTACCCGTTTCATTTATGTATGACTGACAAATATATTTTATCAATGACCCTACAAGGTCTATATATTGTGACGAAGAAAATACTAACTTGGTAATATTTAACCGATAAATTTATATAAAAAAAAAAAAGCAAACATCAAGCTCATCATAGAATATAGGTTTCATTTTACTGTGCAAAAAGTGCACAGAAAAACATAAAAGCTCACCGAAAACAAAGCTTTACATTGAATGCAACAATACAATCAGTTCCTAAATAATAAAATGTTTGAATAAAGGCCGGGAATCACTGTTGGCCACTATTGTAAATCCTTATTTAGACCTAATTTATTTTTCATTTTTTTGAGTGTATGACAATATTAAATCTGAGCACTTTGTACAGAAACATCATAATCTGCTGCTACACTCTTAAAAATAAAGGTGCTTCAAAAGGTTCTTCACAGCGATGCCATAGAAGAACCATTTTCGTTTCCACAAAGAACCATTCAGTCAAAGGTTCATTAAAGAACTATCTCTTTTTTATCTTTTTATAATCTGAAGAACCTTCATTCGCCACAAAGAACCTTTTGTGAAACAGAAAGGTTCTTCAGATGTTAAAGGTTCTTTATGGAACGATTTAGACAAAAAGGTTCTTCTATGGCATCGTGAAGCACCTTTATTTTTAAGAGTGTATCTGTTGAGTTTAGGTTGGAATTCATGGCTGTGAAGAATAAAATCTGGCGAGACCTTTGGGAGTAGAGGAGTTGATTAGTATTGGCAAGAGGACTTGGAGTCTGTTTGCTCAGCGTGTTCCTCCACATTAAATGGTTATTTACATGTTACACAAATAAATAAACTGGCCTTGTTGAATATTCAGAAGAACATCGGTAGGTCATGGCAGCATAAACAGAGAAGTCACATCCAAGAATGAGAAACCACTGCTGTCACAGTATGATCTTCTGGGTCTGTGTGACACAGTCCTGACAATGAGATACACAGTAGATGACATTCAGCTTGACTGTCTGACACTCATGCTGTTAAAGGAAAAGTCATTTGGTTCTGTTCTTCCCCCCAACTGTACGCAAGTTTTTAACCTCAAAATATCAATTTCTGAATCATTCTGATGGTACATTGACTTATAATAAGACACATAGCTTCTGTTTCTTTCACACATGTCTGTTCTGGGAGTATGCTAGTTTGTTAAGCAGGTACAAAATTCAGAAAAAATGGCAGATTGCTTTACAGCAGCAACAAATGCATGTGTGTATGTGGTCCACTGTAATTACGGCAGTGAATTCCACTCATTTAACTGTATGGGGCTCCAAAGTCACAAAAATGTACAAAACTACATACAGTTGATTTAATGGGTCCATGACAAATCTGTCTTATCCAAGATGATGAAAAAAAAAAAAAAAATCATATCAACATTTAGTTTTAAACATATGCACCAAGTTCCTACATTCATGTTGGTGTCATAAAGTTCTGAAAATACTATTTTAAACTATTTAAATATATTTTATAACCAAAAATGTCCAATGGTGTAACCATCAAGTAAAAAGTAATGAATGTGAATGAATGAATGTGTACCTTAATCACTTATATCACAGAAATTTGTCAAACATATTTCAAAGATTTATTTTTAATCAGTATGAACATGAATATCATGAATATATGAAATTCTCTAAGCTGTCTTAAAAAGCTTGCAGGACATACAGGACTTTGTGATTTCTAATACATGATTTGGCACTTTTGATTTTCTTTTAATTATTATTCATTTTAGAATGTATTCTAACTAATATTTTAACAAAATAATTAGAAAATATTGCACTAATTGTCCCCCTAACTTAAGCCATTTAATGATACTTTTTTCATTATAATCTCATGAGGATGAGATCGTGTTTATTCTTTAGTTTATCACCATAAAAATGTCAAAATTTATTTAAATTCTGAAAATTTTAACAAATTCATAACAGTACATGCATATAAAAGTCAATGTCTCCATGAATTGTATTTTAAATATATATATTGAATTATTATTATTTTTTAATTAATTAAATATTTAATCATTTGAATAATTCAGAATAGAACTAAAAAAACATCACTCCATTAAACATTGCACAGATATTGATTCAGCTGTAAATAAAATGAAGATAATTGTGTACATTTTAAAAGAAAATGCTATTTCTGTCTTCAAAATTTAACATTAAATCTATGTGTTGCTTGCTGTTTCTTTATTAATTGTGGAATTTTCTGGTAGTTTTTATGTGATTTTTTTTCCCTCTACACTACATTTAAGTGAAGGGAATGAAACTAGCCTCTCACTAGTTAGACTTATGAAAGCTATTGACGTTCTGTGTAGAGTTGAATTATTATGACTGTATCCAGAAAGCTACAACTGTAATGGGCTTCTGAACTATTGCTTGTTTAAGGAAACTGTCATTTCCATCAGCATTAATAACTAATTAATCTCACTCTGCTTCAAAAAATCTAAATAAATAAATAAATATGATAAACCGTGCTGCTGAAGAGCCAATTGAACCTCTCCATTCACAGGTCTAAGTGGAGTGCCATGTTGGCATTTATTTGGATGCCGACTCTGTTTGCTAACCAAGATTGAAAACAGCTCCCCTGGGTAACAATTCATTGTGTGTCAAAATGTAAATGTGAGCAGTTTGTGAAAGGGGATGCCATCCTGCACAAATCCTATCCTATTAAGATAAAACTGTTACCTTGTGATGTAGCACAGGTGATGCTATCAGCGTGGAAAAGGTCACTTTGGAAAGTGGAAAATCTAATATGTGATTTTGGAGGCCATTAAGCCCACTGAGCGATTAGTATTCATGTGGCGGGAATTAATAGAAAACAGATAGATTAAACTCAATGAGTGCTGAATTTTTCTGCCTTAGGATGCAGTATCTCCACTTCTCTGTTCTGACCTGCAATTAATATTAATGGGCTCTGGACTGTTTATAAAAAGCTGCTGTCAAAAACGTCTTTAACACAACTGCTGTGGTCAAAATTATGTGCCAAAACATGCCTAACTTTAGATTCTGGTTCAGCTGTGGTTTCATGATAAGTCTACCTCACTAACCCTAATCTCAGTTTTGAAAATGAAATGTGTTGTGACATTTCTGTGCTAGCAATATTGATTTTGTACATATAAAACAACTTTTTAACGTTTCTGAAAGTTTAATTTAAAAACATTAATAAATAAATAATTATAATCCATGCTATACCAATTTAACATATTCACTATAAACTGCATATGACATAACCACTATAATTTGACTAGTAACAGAAATAAAGTTAAATCCAAAATATTTCAGAAGCTTTTTTTTTCTCACACTTTCAAAATCCAAAAAGTTTGTTTTTCTCAGGCTTAAATTAGACTTTGATTAACATTTTTTTTTTTTTTTTGCTACTGTTCACTTGCGCAATTTAATTCTCAACTTTTAATAATAAAACAGGCTTTGTGAATATAAGGAATGATTATCTCAAAATGGGAACATGGTTATGCTGATGCAAAGGACTTTATGTAAATGAAGTAAACCTTTGTGAAAAAAGTATACTTTAGCATACTTAAAAAACTTTAAAAAATTATACTTTAAATAAAACTTTTTTTAATTTGACAAACAAAAAAGTACTTAAGTGTGTTAAGAAGTCATGAAAGTGTACTCTTTTTACAGGAAGTTCACACAAATGATCTTTTATTAAAGTAACATTTTCTTATTTGCAAGTACAGTTTTTTTTTTTAATATCCCTTTTAAGATTTGAATACAATTTCAATTTCAATACAATTAGGAACTCTCACAAAGCCACACGCCTCTTGCTCATGTGCCTGTGCCATAGGTTGTCGACCTCAGCTGTATGCTGATCTGTAATTTCTCTTTTGTGATTTCAGTTGCTTGGTCTTGGTACATGGACGATCCTAGAATTGCTTGCATTGGCAATCGTTACTTGCGTTCGTCACTGTCGGAGCTAAAGCACATTGAGCAGCAGCTGAGCTAAAGTAGCTCTGAGGGCCAGAGCGGCCACGGCTGGCACATACACACACACAACTACTGCATCCCACCTCTCCATCGCCCGCACCATCTGTCTGCCGTAACCTGCTGGAGCAGCTCACCCAACACATACACCTGTGCCTGCCATCTCCAGTGCAGAGCTCAGTGCACACTGCGTCCATGATCCAATTGCATTCTGCTCAGTTTTAGGCTGACCTAGAGCTAAAGAATTTATTTTAAATTAACACTGGCTGTTGTTTGCAAGGCTCTCACTTGATTAAAACTGAATTACTGTCATTATATGTAGATTAATGAATAAAATAAATCACATACAGGAGTATTTGTTGAGAAAAGCCCCTCAATAGACAAAATGTGGCTTTGAAATCAGTTATTTAATCATTATAAACCTATGAGATCTTATTTGATACACACTAAGACCTCTATATCAACATGATCAAAACTTTGCTAAAAAAAAAAAAAAAAAAAACCTGTTGTATGCAATCTATTATACAGGTGCTGGTCATATAATTAGCATATCATCAAAAAGTTGATTTATTTCACTAATTCCATTCAAAAAGTGAAACTTGTATATTATATTCATTCATTACACACAGACTGATATATTTCAAATCTTTATTTCATTTAATTTTGATGATTATAACTGACAACTAAGGAAAATCCCAAATTCAGTATCTCAGAAAATTAGAATATTACTTAAGACCAATACAAAGAAAGGATTTTTAGAAATTTTGGCCAACTGAAAAGTATGAGCATGTACAGCACTCAATACTTAGTTGGGGCTCCTTTTGCCTGAATTACTGCAGCAATGCGGCGTGGCATGGAGTCGAGAGCCCAGGTTGCTCTGATAGTGGCCTTCAGCTCTTCTGCATTGTTGGGTCTGGTGTCTCTCATCTTCCTCTTGACAATACCCCATAGATTCTCTGTGGGGTTCAGGTCAGACGAGTTTGCTGGCCAATCAAGCACAGTAACACTATGGTCATTGAACCAGCTTTTGGTACCTTTGGCAGTGTGGGCAGGTGCCAAGTCCTGCTGGAAAATGAAATCAGCATCTCCATAAAGTTTGTCAACAGAAGGAAGCATGAAGTGCTCTAAAATTTCCTGGTAGATGGCTGCGTTGACTGTGGACATCAGAAAACACAATGGACCAACACCAGCAGATGACATGGCAGCCCAAATCATCACAGACTGTGGAAACTTCACACTGGACTTCAAGCAACATGGATTCTGTGCCTCTCCAGGCTTCCTCCAGACTCTGGGACTTTGATTTCCAAATGAAATGCAAAATTTACTTTCATCTGAAAAGAGGACTTTGGACCACTGAGCAACAGTCCAGTTCTTTTTCTCTACAGCCCAGGTAAGATGCTTCTGGTATTGTCTCTGGTTCAGAAGTGGCTTGGTAGCCCTTTTCCTGAAGACGTCTGAGCGTGGTGACTCTTGATGCACTGACTCCAGCTTCAGTTCTCTCCTTGTGAAGCTCTCACAAGTGTTTGAATCAGCTTTGCTTGACTGTATTCTCAAGCTTGCAGTCATCCCTGTTGCTTGTGCACCTTTTCCTACCCAAATTCTTCCTTCCAGTCAACTTTGCATTTAATATGCTTTGATACAGCACTCTATAAACAGCCACACCTTTTAGTAATGACCCTCTGTGACTTACCCTCTTTATGGAGGGCGTTAATGTTCATCTTCTGGATCATTGTCAAGTCAGCAGTCTTCTCCATTATTATGGTTTCAAAGAACAAGAGATACCCAGAATTTATACTGTAGGGATGGTCATTTATGGAAACTCAAATGTAAATATTCTAATATTTTGAGATACTGATTTTTGACTTTCATGAGCTGTAAGCTCTAATCATCAAAATTAAAAGAAATAAACATTTGAAATATATCAGTCTGTGTTTAATGAATGAATATAATATACAAGTTTCACTTTTTGAATGGAATTAGTGAAATAAATCAACTTTTTGATGATATTCTAATTATATGACCAGCACCTGTATTCCTTCTGTCTTCTGACTGATATTGCATTCTTTTTAGCATGTAAAACTCAGGTTGTCCTCCACATGTCTTTTTGCTGTGAAAGATTTTTACTAAATAAACATAAGAATAACTTTTATGTTTTTAGTAATGTTTCAAGACGAAGACTTAATGGACGGAAGCCACTTAGGTTTACTTGATTATCCATACATCTTTTTTTTTAATGTTCATGCTAAAATGTGGGTATCAAATATAATAATCAGGCTTTTGAGAAACATTTATTTGCTCATCTTTCAATCATCAATGCATTGCATTGCATTATAAGCTTTTTCCTGACTATATAAACTACAGAACTTTGATCATAACTAAGCATTTAAATATCATCATACTACGACACATTATTTGGATATAGATTGACAACCAATATTTATATGCATTGTATATAAGTAGTCTATTATACTGTTAAAGTTTTGCCCATATAAACATCCGCAACTGCATCAAATTGCACATTTTTGTATCAAATATGACACTGAAAAAAACGGGATGCAAAATTTTTCCCTTTCTTTGTCTCTTTCTTTCTAAAGGTTCAATAAATTGTTAAAACAAGATTTTTTTTTTTTTTTTTGTAATTAGTCATTACGTGTACATGTTGAATGAATGACGTTTTCCGTCAAGAACAGCATGCATGGGAGGTTGGTGCAGCGTTTCTATAGACCTCCTACTGTTCTGCTAACAGTATGTAGCAGTTGGCATTTAGTAAAGTGGGCACAGAGCCACATTTTGTCTTTCATCAGGAAACACACTTCCTTTCTTTCTCTGTGAAGGTACTGTGACGTAAAGAGGACAGCAGAAAGGGCCTTGGGGCACCGTCTCACTGCTGTACTTCCTCCAGCAGAGGAATGGGAGGATGAGTTTCAGTCCAGAGAGAGAAGAGAGCAATTAAGGGAGCGGGCAGGGGAGCATGCTGTCCAGACGACTCGTTTCTCAAGCCCCTGTTGTACATAGTTCATTTTTTTTTCTTCTTTTTTTTTTTTCTCTTACAGATGGAGTTGGACTCCAGGGCCCTGCCCGTTTGACAGAAGTACGTCATTCTCAATCACTCTGAGCCATCTGCCTAACTGCAAACTGCGAACACTATTGTGTTCTAGATTGCTGAAAGTCTATATATAGATCATGTAAGAACTTTTTAAAGAATGAAATGCATTACGTATGCAAGATAGAATAATCTGTATAAACTTTATGAGTTTATCTTCATATAAAAAAAAAACATGGTAACACTTTACAATAAGGTTCATTAGTTAACATTAGTTAGCAACATTAGTAAACATGAACTAAGAATGAACAATACTTCTACAGAATTTATTAATCTTAGTTAATGTTCATTTCAGCATTTACTAATGCATTATTAAAATCACAATTTGTGTTTGTTAACATTAATTAATGCACTGTGAACTAACATGAATAAACAATGAACAACTGTATTTTCATTAACTACCGTTAACAAAGATTAATAAATAGTGTAATACATGCATTGTTCATTGTTTGTTCATGTTAGTTAATACATTAACTAATGTTAACAAATGACACCTTATTGTAAAGTGTTACCAAAAACATTCTTGACTATGTATAGAAAACCATATTCAGAGCTTCACCACAACTCAACTGAGGACAACAAAGCATAAAAAGGTCTAATTAGGTTTCTTTTCTGATGGTATTTTGCAAACAAACAAACAAATAAATAAATAACCCAAACAGTTTGACTTTTAAAGATGAGCATTACACACAATAAAGTAAAATTCATAGTAAATAAATAAAAAGTTCAATTAAAAGAAATCACATTTAAAACAACATCAACGGGCCAGTCATGGTGGATTTTCATACAACAAAGAGCGTTCAGTGCGCTGGCGTCCTGGTGTGGGTTAACAGGTTAATTTTCTGCACATACAGTTGGTACCATATACTAGAGAGAACGTGTGTTCAAGGTTGCCAGGTTTGGAAGATTAACAGGGCGTTTATGCGACCCCCCCCAAAACGGTGATTTGGGGGCCTGAAAACACAACATTTTGAAAACGATACCGTTATTGTCTCTGTGTAAACTACAAAAATGCTAATTTTTGAAAAAGGTGACATCATGCACATGCGTATTTTGTGCTCAGTCTATCCACCTTTTTCTTCAACTTCAACGCGGAAGTAAGCCTATGTGTGAGACATCCGGTTCATTAGCCGCTATAGGTAAATAACGAGGAGAATAACAACGTGCAGTAAACGGTAAAACATTTTACACTACAAACCAGTGTGATGATAATTAAGATAACGCTTTAAAATAATATGATAAGACACTAATTTTCAATATCAAGCAGCAAAACGAACTAAAAATAGCTGGATGCGGATGAGACCGGAAGCTGGACCCATAGAATTTACAAATGGCCGCACCCATTTTTACGGCAAGAAAAAGGTGGAGTCCATAGGCATGCGCAAGTTTCTTTACAATGTGAAATGGCCAGCTACTGGCCTGGCATAATAAAGCATTTTTACTTGTTTTTGCGGATCTGTGTAAATGGGGGTTGTTTCAACAACATTGGCGTCTGTTCGCAAAACTTTTCAAAAATGGAAAGGAAAAATTTTTCAGTTTTGTAGTACATCATTATCGTGTAAATATACATTAAGTAACCCATTTGGCAAAAAGTGTATTAATTTAATAAAAAAAAGCTCTGATTAGGAGATTTGAACATCTGATAACCGCAAGCATGAAAGCTTGCAGAGGCTTGTTGCCAATGCAAGATAACGCAAATGCCAAATTGAAATGAAACGTTTTCAAGATAAATAACCAGCAGGAAAATATCTCAGATGTTTATGCTTAAATAAAACGAGAGAAGCAGAATTCGCGATCACAATTAAAATAAGATTAATCATGAAGTCCTGTGTCAGGGCTCTTCAACTCAGCTCCTGGAGTGCCGGTGTCCTGCAAAGTTTAGTTCTAACCCTAATCAAACACACCTGATCAAGCTAATCAAAGTATTCAGGACTATTTAAAAATGATGAACAGGTGTGTTGGATAAGGGCTGGAAGTAAACTATGCAGATAACTGGCCCTCCAGGACTGGAGTTAACTAGCCCTGTTCTATGTGAATTGAACCAACACTGGACTGACTTGAGCTGGATAATCTTTTAGAGCTGAACTGTTTCCATAGTTAGCTAGTTTTCAATCTGTAGTGTATAAAGTTCTGCAGAAATAAAGATAACTTGACTCAACTACAAAAAAAAAAAAAAAAAAAAAATTACATAATTTAAAAAATATTGCCTTCATTTTACAGGAAAGCAGGGGGAATCAGATCAGATTCAAACTTGGATCCTGAAGAGCCAACAGCTCTTACGTGTCTGACACTGCCTCGTTTTTATTCGTGTCCAGAACATATGTTGTTTTCCCTAAGTAATGTGTGTGAAGTAAAAGCAATGTGTTTGTTCAGCAGTCAGAGTTCAGAGTGCAGAATTTCCTTACACGTTTAAGAGTCAACAGCAATATTTTCACATTCCTTATTTTCAAACCTTGGCAAGAAAAGAGGCCATAATTAGTCAGCATTAGTCATAAATGAATAATTGATCTCAATTTGAAATTTAGATGAGGCAGCATTCGGTTTCCACGCTGTGCCTCATGAGCCCCCAAACAACAAAAAGCCTGTCGCGAGAAAATAAATGTTTTAGTACTGGCAGCAGACGCTCCTCACCATTGTGGTAAGCAAAATTTGTCTTTTGTGTGGCAAATCTGTTTTTTTGTTGTTGTTGTTGTTTTTTTTGTATTTTAACCCAGCAACAAAGATAACTATTTTGGGCAGTTGAATGATTTTGCTCTTTTGAATATTATCTAATGACGACTATATAATAACCACGGTCTGCATTTATTTACTAGCTCGGAGCGCTATATTGATCTCCAACAACTCACTGAACTTTTGAACTTCTGAAAGGAGAACAACCCTGACAGCTCAAAGGCAGTAAGCTTCCAGCCTCTCAATAAGGAAAAGCAAATGCAAGAGGCTATTAGACTTCAAGACATGGTGAAGATAAGACTGTTACCCAAATATGCTAGCTTAAAGAACTATCTCAGAGGAGCTGAACAATTATGGCAGCTGTCACTTGTCAGTATCGGCTCGGTGGCTGAGCACATACATTTCAGAAGTTTTGCAGAAGACTTTAAGAAAGAATAACTGTGGCAGTAACCTTTCGGGGTTATACTCGTGAACCGTTGTGATATTTTTCCAACACTCAAGATGAAGTAAAAATAAGTGGAGGGAGAAAGAAGCAGACAGGGCCTAGCATCTGTGTCCTTTTAGCAGCTCGTTGCTTGTATATGATATATTTTCAGACTACAGCTTTTCACAGGTTGATAACGGCTCCCATTTTGAATCCAAAAGGGATTTTTGGGGCGCTTGTCAGATAAAGGGCGCAGTTGTCATCCAACTTGGCGCCCTGATGCCAACAACGTCTCATTTCCCCTCCCTCTCAGATTCAGTCACTGCTTCCCTCAATCTGTCACTGGGCTGCTGGAAAGGGCTCTTTAGCGTTTTCTCTGCTGTACCTTTTTGTTTTAACCATTTTTTTTTTTTGGCCAACGCTGAGTTTTAAAACATAGGACTATGCCTACTATTTTTTAAAACTTCAAAAACTGACCAATATATACTATTCACTGCAGTTTCCAGCTGACATGAACACTAGTGGCAGTAAAACACCAACAACTTTTATACCATTTCACACAAATTACAAATACCAGGGCAACTTATTGATTAATATAGACTTATTTTCACAGGTTTCCTTACACAATACTATGTTATGTCATACTTTTGTCATACTGAATGATTTGTACAATAACAAAGTTTTTTTTTCTCATAACCAGTTCCATATGTATAGCTTTTCTAACATAGTAAACTTACTCGGTAGCGCACCTGGTACAGCACTGCAGAGCACTTAGGTTTGAGTCCTGTGAAGCACAAGTTACAATATAACAGATCTCAAAGACATCAAAGTGTGCTAAAATGATGGTTGCTTCAGCAAAAAAAAAAAAAAAAAAAATCTCATGTTTGCTTTTGTTCACACTATTAATTATGTTTAGGGTACGCTTTACATCACGTTATTTTCAAACCCGATTGAGTATTAACATTTTAGCGCTACTCACTGGATATTTCAAACTGCCATGATACATACAACCAGTCAGGGTCATAGCGCAAATCCGCGGTCCCCAAACCACAAGTCGAAAGACCTTTTTTAAAAACATTTTCAATAAGGAGTAGCCTAAGCTAATAGTCTAATCTTTTATTATCCTCACAGCACGTCAGTTATGCAGTGATGTGCAATATTATTGCTGGGCAAATTAATTGTAGGCCTAATATTAATTTAATAATAAAAGTAACCTAATAATAATAGTTCTAATAATAATAATAAGAATGTAACAGGCCTATATTAATTGGAAATGCCGAATGCTCTTAATATTGCCAATATTTGATGCTTTTGACAATATCTCTGGCTATCGGTAATATATGATCATCATCTTTTGACGCATCCCAGCACAGGGAGGTTATCGCGGGGCCCCCCACAGTACGTGCCCTGCGTACCTGTCCGTTACACCATTGCAACCAATGTAATAAAACGTTTCTAAAACGTTTGAAATGTTGGCTAAAACTGAACATGTTTTTAGCCACATTCAGCAGACATTTAACTTTAAAAGCCACAAAATGTACAAAAAGCAATGTAATAAAATTTTGCTGATTTTTTTGCAGATGAAGGGCTAATTTGTGTTTGTACCTAGAAAAGCATGGCATCAGTAAACATAGTGACACATTCTGTATAATTATTAATTGTGTGAAAATTATGGCATACTTTTATGTCATCCTATAGTGCCTCAGGGACATTTTAAAAAAAATATTTTTCTCCTTTTTTGCTTTAGTACAGACATCATTTCCATTAACACAATTAACATTAGTTATGGCCTCAGAACACTTTTACTATAGTGTATGATTTGCAAACTAATACATTTTGATGTTTGCATCATAACCAGCTCCGTATGCTTATAGGTTTTCTGATGAAGTGAACTTGCTCGGTAGCGCTCTGTTAGGGAAATAGACTGGACACAGGATTAGCAAATAATGTGATGTTTTATTAGATTCAGCAGAGGATAAGGAGTGAATGGAGGTGAGTGGCATTTAGGAATACTGGAGGTTATGGATGAAGGGTAAGCAGACTTGGTTAGCATCTTGCCAGGAACTTGTGGACACGGAGGAGAAGCACACACCCCAGATGCCGGAGGAGAAGAGAGAGGATGATCCACGGAGAGGAGCAGACGAGAGGGATCCAGGGAAACAGCGGCAGAGATAACTGGAGGTAAGTATACAAACAGGTTAGTATAAAGTAGTAGACGAAGAGCAGAGAGAGTCCACTTCATCTTGACAAGATCGGACAAATGACTGGAGTGGGGTGTGTGCTTAAATAGTGCTGGGTGATTGGCTGTCAATGAGGTGCAGGTGCTCTGAATTAATACTCGGGTGATTGGGATCTCTGTGATGGATTGGTGGTGGAGCCTGGCTGATCTGTGACACGCACATGGTATAGCACTGTAGTCCCATGATAAAAAGAATCACAATAAAAGAGCTCAAAGACTTGTAGAAGCAAGCTAAAACAGTATGATTGCTTCAATAAACACGTTTTAATCTCACGTTTGCTTTTGTTAGCAAAATTAGTTTAGGGTTGGGTTTATTGTAAGTGGTGCATTTTCAAACACGATTGAATGTTAATCTTGTAGAACCTATTGGGCATTTCATTTCTGAACTGTTACGTACAACAACCAACATCATTAAACGTTGCCAGATTGTGTTCACACTTTTAGCACCACACACTGGACGTTTCAAGAAACATGCAAGATGCAACGCAAAATCATTTTGCAGAAATGTTAGCACAGGCACATTTTCCTCATGAGGCTAAGTTGGAATTTTCTATTTCTAAATATAAGATCCAGCAAATAATGCAGGGCAAGAGTGTGCTTGTATCTAGAAAAGCAAACCAAATGCTAATTAGAATGCTAAAGGAATAGCTGAAGTCCCCGGTGTCAGTAAACACAATAACGTGTTCTGCTGATTAAAACTTTGCACTTTAATTGTTAATAGTGTGCAAATTATCCCATATTTGTATGTCATCCTATAGTGCCTCAGGGATAATATCGTATGGAGATCATGAGTCGAAAGCTGAGGTAGAAGAAGTGCTTAGGTTTTGAAATGTGATCAAGACAAGATATGCTGCTTCTGGGCCTAGATTTTCTTTGACAAACAGCCCGAGGCAAAGACAATGTATGTAATGAAATGTAAAGAGCAACTTAATGTCACAGTTAATTAGTAATTTTATGTAGGCTACAGGTTAGCAGTCAAGCCTGTGTGTCTTACCCTAAAGGAATAGATAGCCAAAAATGAAAATGTTAATTTGCTCACCCTCGTGTCATTTCACACCTGTATGGCTTTCTATTTTGAAAAATGTCAGTTTGTCCATGCAATGAAAGTCAATAGGGCCAATTGTTGTTTTGAATGCTGCTGATATTGTGTGAGACAAACATTCTTCAGAAAAATTTTTTTTTTTGAAAAGGTTAGGAACAACATGTTATTGTTTATGTGCACATGAATAAGATTTCTACTTTAGGCTGAAGCTAAATAATAAAGGAACCTGGAAAACCCACAAGTACCAGTTTCTAACACCAATCAATAGTCTCATTCACTCAAAAGATTGATCATTAATAACATATGACACCTATCCATTGATAATAGACCAGTGAGTAGATAGTTCAATAATAAAATCTAGACTGTGTTCACAGTAGTATTTGATCAATAATCTCAGCTAAAAAGACTGAAACTTACTTATTTCTGCAACATATCCCTATGTAGCAAATTTATAAGCATTTATTTAAGATATGCAATGAGATTGTTGCAACTCTATTGAGGGCCATACAGGTTTTGATTTGACAACATGATAGTGGGTATTTGGATCATCTTTTTCTTGCATCTTGTGGTACATTGAAGACACGTGGATGTGTGTGTGTGTGTGTGTGTGTTAATATACCTTAGTAATAACATGCTTTTACCATGTCAAATCCATGGTATAAAGCAGAATACCATGGTATCATTATCTTATACCATCACTGTTTTATGCTGACCTACATATGAAGGTGGAGCATCTGTAAAAGCGTTGGCTCTTTTCCTGCTCCAAGAGTTGATATGATTGATTTGGGAAAATGATGAGTTGTCTCATACCAAAGGGGAAAAACTCCTGGCTTGGGATGAGAGATTTCTTCTCTTGCCTCTCTGACAAGACTGAAATATGGTTTGTACTGGTTAACCAAAAGGAACACATACATTTTCTACATTAGAAGAATTCCCATTATTTCTCCCTCAGCCATGAAAATCAATTCTGAAATGATTGCGTTCAGGGAGAGGGAAAAATAGTTGTGTGCCTTTGGCTGGTCAGTGGATAGAGAGAGATTCTTGAGTGTTTTTTTCTTTCTTTGTGATCCAGTTTTTTTTTTTTTTTTTTACAACACCATTGAGAGCATTCTGTTAGAAAAGGATGTATGCCTGTCCACTTCTACTTTTTCTTGAACTCCAAACAAGCTCTATAGATGATGCAATTGGCTTTTGGTGAAATGGGTTGCATTGGAGGAGTGTGGTTTTCCTGTCTGTTATATTTGCATTTTAGTGCTCTGATAATTACACAGGTATGTAGAATATTAATTGCATTTCCAGGATTAAGTTAAGCTCTCCAGTCGTCTCTCATGAGTGACCCAGGCCATTAAGATGTTTCATAGAATACATAGTCCAGAGTGCTGAATAGAGATTTTATTATTTTATTATTTTATTTTTTTTGCATTAATATTAGGGATGTTCGTCAAGGAGAGGGTCTCTGTTACACTCGAGCTAAACTGAGCTTTAACCTACAAAAGTCAGAAGTTCTTAAACTCCCACCTTTGATCAAATCAGAAGTAAAAATAAAATCAACGTAGCTCCCAATCACAACGTTCTCTGTTTTTAGTATTGAGTCACTAAACTCACATCTTTTTTTGTGCATGATATTTTATCATGTTGATTGATATCGGTATTGTCAACATCAAGTTTGCAGTTATTAGTATTGCAAATGTTCAGAAATAAAGCATTGAAAACAACATATCAACATTAAACAACGGAAATTATTGTCTTTATGAGCAACTGCTGGAAATATTTGGCTCTAATTTGAATCAATAATCAAGATAATTACCTCCATCTCTACTCTTCTTCTATTGCACAAAACAAATATTCATTGTAACTTAAGCCAAAAATAGAGGATGTGGAAACCTATGTCTATCTGTGATTATAAGCAGATATTAGACACATAATGCATCATAACTGTGTCCATTGAAAATTAAAGGAATAGTTCATTCAAAAAATGAAAATTTGCTGAAAATGTACTCGAAATAAGGCTGTGCAATGAGTAGATGAGTTCTTCATCAGAACAGATTTAGAGAAATGTAGCATTCCATCACTTGCTCAGCAATGGATCCTCTGCAGTGAATAGGTGTCGTCAGAATGTGAGTCCAAACAGCTGTTAAAAACATCACAATAATCCAGATGTAATCCACACCACTCCAGTCCATCAGTAAACATCTTGTGAAGCGAAAAGCTGCATGTTTTTAACAAAATCCATCATTAAAGCTTTTTAACTTTAAACCATAATTTCTGGCCAAAATATCAGTTCATAATCCATAATAACACTTCACCCAGTGAAAAAGTCCACCCCCTGTTGTCCTTTCGCATCAAAATCCACCAACTTGATTGTTTAGAACTGTTTTGATCTGTGCATATTTCTCTCCTGATTCAGACGAGACAACTTTTTCACTGGATAAAGCAATATTATGGACAAAGAACAAAATATTTTTGTCCAGAAGTGACACTTTAATGATGGACTTGTTTTTTCAATTCAGCTTTTCAATTCACAAGATGTTAACTGATGGACTGGTGTGGTGTGGATTACTTGTGGATTATTGTGATGTTTTTATCAGCTGTTTTGACTTCATTCTGACGGCACCCGTTCACTGCAGAGGATCCATTGGTGAGCAAGTGATGCTAAATTACAGCATTACTATATGAACTATACTTTTGGATTATTGTGAATTTTTTCAACAATAAAACACAGGTAGAATTCAGTTAGTTTATTTATTTATTTCTGTAGCCAAGATTTTAACATATATACGTATCTATACAGAGACTTACTTAAAATAAACCCACACTGAAAAGTATTAACTGGAGTGTGACAACCAACCCCGGTCTCCTCTATAACATACAGTAGGCATTTACAGACTCAAAAAGCTCCGAATATGATACAGTATGGCAGCCCCACTCTATTTAGACTGAGAGCGCAGCCATTACGTTGAGCCCGTCACAAACATGACACATTTCCTCATAAAAAATCAGATCTAAAAAAGCAGGCAATGTATTCAGCAGAGTTCATAAGATAAGAGCAAAACAGGCCTGTCCATGTATGACGAGCCTCAGATTTATGCTTTACAGCAATAAGTCTGTTTGCGTCCATATCTCTCGCGTGTACGGCACGTATTTCTGCCTCCTTGTGTGATGTATGTGTGCGAGGTGTGCACGTCTATACGTGTGTGTGAGGAAATTAAAATGCCGGCTCTACATCTGTTTGAGTGCTTTAGCGCCATAGCTCATTGCAGATATATTCATCTGTTAAAGTGGCACCGAGTGACATCCACAAGGAGCCATTGCGTCCTACAGAGAAGCGTGAATATAAATGAGAAGCTGCCAGAGAGACGAAAAGAGAGAGAGACCCCCTGTTCTTCAGTGGGACTTGCCACCTAAAAATACCTCCTCTTAGATCGATTGGCACATTTCCTTAAATTACCCACAATCACTTGGAGAGAGGTGATTTGCAAATTTGAGGATCCTAAATTTACATGCCACACAAGGGAAGGAGCCACAGATTTGGGAGCGCTAATGAAAGGCAGGTAATGTCTGAGCACCAGAACTCACGTGTCTGCGAGTGTGAAAGCGCCCTGACCCGTCTCCACTGACCTCACGTCTCAGATGCCACTACACTGAATCGATTAAAAATGGATGAGGACGTCTCTATACGACTCATCATTCACCCGGGGTAAAGTGAGTTGGGCGTAGAGGCCATGTCTCTCAGTATATACAAATGAGACATTTTCTTTCACCTGTCTCTAGAGTTCAGTGCTTAGGTTTTATATAGTCTCATATTGTGTGATGCTGAATCCTAAAACTCTCAAAGCTGAGCACTTTGTGCATAATTTGGAATGAGGAATATATATATATATATATACAGAGCCGATCCTCCCTATACGCAGAATACACAAGCTGCGTAGGGCCCCTGAAACACCAGGGGGCCCCCTTGCTCTCAAAGATGTTTTAATTTTAGTTTTGTTTTTTAATTTGGCCAGCGGTTATGAAAACATGAATGATCATTTCTTTTAAACACTCTCACGCTCTCCATGTAAAAATCAGCCAAATCATGTAACGTGAATGTCGTATAGTCTCTTGCTCTTAATAAAAAAAGAAAAACGAGTTGAAAGTGTACCGAGCCGCCGAAGAGATACTGTTTCTCGAGCACTTTCCGTGAGCGCGATTCGAGATGGAGTGAAACATGGACAACATATTATGTACTGATAATTCAAAAGCCATGATGACAAAATAATGCAATAAAATTAACTACAGTAAAAAAACAACAACAACAAAGATGCTTTATTTTGCAATTTTACAATACTTTACAGTAAGTTTTACCATATATAATCCTTTAAAATATATGATTTTATAATAGAGCTATTTTGTAGCATTTACTATTATTTTTCATTGAAAAAAAAAATCACAGAAACGTTTACTTTTTATTTTATTTTATTTTTTTACAGTATACAAACAACATTATACAAATTATTTTGATTTTGTCAGACAAATTTATTTTTAAAATTGCTTGAACTATGAAATGAACAAAATGTTTGACATAAAAAAAAAGTAAATTTTTAGGCCTTGTATTAGAAACAAAAAAATATTAAAAGCATGAACTTACAATGTCAAGGCTGGCAGTGAGGGTCCACTAACAGCATGCACATTTTATATTATCACACATATCTTATTTATTATCATATAGATGTTTTAGAGTTCAACATTATTTCATCAGCTTAAATTGAGTTAAATCAATTTAAAGCACTTTTTGAGAATTCTGAGGTTGGAAGCTGAATGTTTTTATTTTATTTTTTATTTTTTTGCGATGAACTTATCCTTATTCATAATGCATGTACTCACATCATAAATGCCCTGCATTTGAATGTGTGTACTTTTTAACATCCCGTGCAAAAAGCTGTACAAGATCCAGATGAGATTGTGAACTGGCAGAGTCCTGTTTTAAAGTATAAGTGCTACATTAAACATGCAAACCCACAGAATGTACTTCATCAACAGCTGAAACTTTGAATACAATACAATACATACTATGAAAGGAAATGGGCTTCAGCCAAAGACATGCTTCTCAAAGCACAGAAATGGCTTCAGTACTGACTGCACATTTAGCATTCGTTTCTGTCCAAAAGCTGGCGAGTAAATTTCATCCAAGTGCTTTGACAGTTTAAGTCGAAAAGTTTGGCATGAAAGGGTTGGTTGAGAGAGAGGAACAAGGGAGGTCAGCAGAGAGAAGGCGGGCTTCAACTGTTTATCGATCAGACGGGAGTCATACATCAGGGCCTGCTCATATTCACCAGTCTGCCAGCATTCACTCCTGTCCCTCAGTGAGAGAAACTCTCTTCAGTGTTTTGGCAACCTGCATATAGCAGAGCCGCTGCACTTCAGCAGATGAAGGGAAGACATTGACAGTGATTAGTGTTGGGGCCTCAAGGCTACTTCACCTGACAGCAAAGAAAAATGTATAGTATTACCTCTGAAGATAAGGATGCGTCTCTTGAATAACATAACATTAAATGCAAAGCTCATCTGGTCACATTAACAATATACCTTTGTGAAAAAGAAGTATACCTGATTGTACTGAATGAGCATTTGTAGTGTACTTCAAATCGTATGCGCATCTGTTTTATAATATATATTTGTATTATATTTGATAAGTTTTTAAATGTACTTTCAGATAATATCAATGAAATAAAAGGCTACTTAAGAGAAACACTTCCATGACTATGTTAGTATACTTTGGTTTTTACACAAACACGAGGATCCTTGATGCAAATTTCGTTACCAGAATAGTAAGCACGTACTATATGCACACCATCTGATTTTTGTATCCACGTGTACTTTGTACGCGCTAGACGCACATGCGCGTTGACTTTTTTTGCAGTGATCAGTTGTTCCACAAGGTGGCAGCACTGGCCCTGGCTGTCGTTTCACAGTAGAAAACGAAACTAAAGAGACAGAGTGGATACTGCAAACCAACAGGTGGCTGCATTGACAAGTGCTTCTTTGAGGGGGTTATGAGATATCGGTCATGACTTCTGGAGAAAATAGAGCAGACACTGGACAAAGATGAGACTTTCTAAAGCGCATGATTATACTGCCTGCATTTGCACACGCTATTAAATGGAGTATACTTTGAAAGACTAAAGCGTTCGACTGTACAGCATACATGTAAAAACAAAACTTATAAAGTATATTTTGGGCTTTACACTTACACTTTTAAAAAGTGCACTTTTCTAATAATGTCAAATTAACAGTTTTACTTTAAAGTACACTTTAAATCATTAAATGAAGTAAACATCAAATTTAATCTTTTGTTACAATTTAAAGAGGTACGCTTATTTTGTTGTGTTGATATAGTAAAGAACATGTAAAGTACTGGCTTATAATGTCGGTGTGCTATTCGCTATTGCATATAAAGTTAATATTTTAAACGTAATAAATTGCAACGTTGTCATAATTACATATATGTTCAAATACATTAACGTAATTTCTATTGAAATTTGCATGCAAAGTATATTTTAGTTTACCATAAATGCTTGTCAGTACATCCAGCAGTACTTTAACCATATTTCAAGGACAATCGTAATTTGATTAAATTATGAAATTGCATATAAAGATGTACTTAAAGTAGGGTTGGCGATTTCGGAGAGGCTAGCAATAGCAAACTAGCTTTGAAAGCATAAGATCCCACCCTCCCTGCAAATCACTCTCCAAAACCACACCTCCTCCGAAACACATGACCATGCACAGACAGAGCGGAGGCTAACCAGCGACACAATGAGGGACGGCGTCTGTCAGATTACCTCATGTCTCAATCACTGGTGAGAAACAGTACAGTACAATAATGCCTTTCATTCTCGCTTGCTCTGCAATAGCATAAAGGAACGCGCTGATGATGCATCGTGTGTGTGCGAACAGGGTGTGCGGAGGTACAGTATGCAAATACATACGTTGACAGGCAGGTAGGACAGCCTATCGTAGCCCTCAGATTTTTTGGTCCTACGCCTTCCACATATGATATAAATACATATAAATACATTTAGACCACTTAACTTAGTGATTGCTATCATTATGAAAAGAGGCTTTCAACCAGCATGACAAAAAAATGCTTTTGAAACATATCACCTACCTTGCCTTTAAGTCCTACTTAAGTGGGTCAAAAAAATATTAATTTAAATTATATTACACTTTAATTTGCAATTAGCATGTGATTACATTCTATTCATACTTGAGTATATTCTAAGGAAATGCACTGTTTTTTTTTTGTTTGTTTTTTAACAAAATAAATGTCTTCTGTGTTCCATCTTCTTCTTTGTCCTAGCGATTTTCCCGCATGGGTGCAGGGTCTGCTGTTCTGCACGGCTGTCTCCATTTGGCTCGGTCCAGAGCATCCTCCGGAGTGATCCTGGCATGCCACATATCGACCTTCAAATGGCTGAGCAATCGCCTCTTGGGCCTTCTGCGTGGTTGCTGGCCGTGCGGGTTTAGTCGGACTGCCGTTCTCGCCACCGATCCATCGTCGCTTCTTACGACGTGGCCATACCACTGGAGTCGTCCTTCTCGCATCTTCTCCACTATCGGGGCGATGCCCATTGCTTTCTGATGTCCTCGTTTGTCACATCGGGCCAGACCGAGACTCCATCACAGCATTCACATTTCCATTGCGTGAAGAGCCTGCTTGTGCTTGGATGTTGCCGGCCAACACTCCGATTCATAATGGGCAATGGGATGTACCAAGGTCTTGTGAATCTTGGCTTTCATTTGAATGGGCATTCATCGATCGTACAGGACGCTGGTGACCTGGCGCTATTTCATCCAGGCGATACTGACTTGGGTTCAGACATCCAGGAGGGTGTTGCCATCACTGCTGATGACAGATCCGAGATACTTGAAATTGGTCACCTTCTTCAGGTCTTTGCCGTCAATGCTGATGGCTCTGTTAGTCTGAGGCCCGCACTCCATATACTCGGTCTTCTTGATGTTTAGCCGCATTCCGTACTCGTCCAGTCGGTTCTTCCATTCCTGCATTTGGTCTTGCAGCTGTTGACGGTCTTCGCTTGCCAAGAATATGTCGTCAGCGAAGAGGAGGGACCACGGGTGGGCAGTTTGAATGTCAGCCGTCACCGTGTCCATGCAGAGGATGAATAGGAGCGGCGAAAGGACTGATCCTTGATGGACTCTGACGGTGATGCGGAAGGGCGGTGACGTTCCGACCGGGGTTCAAGCCACGCTGGTGACGTTGTGGTAAAGCACTTGGATCCACTGGATTTAGGCCTCGGGCATGTTGTGGGATCAGAGGGCGTGCCAGATTAGGTTGTGCGGAATTTTATCAAACACTTTTTTCGAGATCCAGGAAGGTCACGTGGATTCGTCTGTTCTTCTCCCGGTATCGCTCTACGAGGAGCCGGGCAGCATGGATGGCGTCCGTCGTTCTGCTGCCTTTGACGAAGCCGCATTGATTCGGCGTGACGTGATGAGACGATCTGACGTAGTCTGGCATCCAAAATTCGCTCGAAAATCTTCATGGCGTGGCATAAAAGGCGGATCGGCCGGTAGTTGTAGTATTCCGCGATGTAGCCCTGACTGTTGTGCTGGTCGTCCAGGTCGTTGGGCCCATGCCTTCGTCAACCATTCGGTTTAAAATGACGACGAGGATCTCGGCACCTCTGCGTCCAAGGAGTTTCCAGGCTTCCATGGGGATATCGTTGGGGCCGAATGTTTTCCTATTTTTCATCTTCTTGATGGCTACCTCCACTTCCGCTGTCGTGATCAGCATGACGGGCTTAGAGACGGGGTGGGCGCTTTGGATTGGTGGATGAGGAAATTCGTCATTGCTGATCTTTGCGAAGTAATTGCTCCAGCGCTGGAGGATGGCGGGGGCGTCTCGCAAGGTGTTGCAATCGTTGTCCTTGACGTGCTTAACTTGGCCGATATCCTGCGTTGCGCGATGGCGGGCGTTGGCCCGATAAATTTTGTTTGCTCCTTCGCGCATGTCTATCTCTTTGTTAAGCTTTCGCCACTGCGACTGCGACTGCTCACTTTGCAGCCAATTTGAGCATTTTGCAGTGTTTGTAGTCCAGTTGGCTGCGGGATTGGTGCCACGCTTTGAACGCCGCTTTCTTCTCGTTGACTGCCTTTTGCACTTTGTCGTTCCACCACCAAATTTGTTTGTCGATCATCCGCTTTCCTGGCTTCATCTTTCTGAGGGTGCCACTCACAACGTCGTGGATTCAGCCGACCACGTCGTTCCAGATGGCGTCCACCAGCTGGCCAAGGTCCACGTCATCGAGTCTGAGGGCGCCCCTTAGTTGATCCTTGTTCTAGGGAAGCTTACACCACTTAATCCGCTCCGTCCTGGTTGTCCACACTTGCCGATGCTGTCCGAGGTCCAATTGGATGTCCATAACAAGGAGGCGGTGTTCCATGGTAGGACTAAATAAATTATATAGGAATTTTCATATTTTGGAAAAATTACCTTTTTCATTTGATTAATTCCCTGGTAGTTTGCTGTGAAGTTCTTCAGTCACCTGTATATGAGGATAAGCACATGTGTATCAACACACATGATGAAGTTACGCTGCTCTCGGTCCTCACAGCACCCAGAGACAAGTTAATCATGCCGCGGTTGTCTCTCCTATCACTTGCAGGCACTTTAATCAAATTATGACCTTGTAAAGCATGCACTTGTCATTTGGGACCTGAGACTCTTTGCTAATGACTAATTAGCCCCATCACCTGTTCCTCCAAACTTCCATTAAACCCATAACTGTGCTTAACGTAATGAAATAAACAGAAAAAAAGAAAAACAACCATCAATGACAAAACTTCTGAGAACACATCAATCAAAATGATGGTAATTTATAATGGGGAACGTAGTTGTCTTCTCCTGTGAAAGCCACCCCTCATTGGGCTAGAGGACGGCGAGGATACACATTAATTGCTAATTAGTTTGTGATTGCTTCCCCGTACGGGGCAAAGAGCAAAACGCTCAACTTAGAGCCGTGACCCTTGCAGAATCACCAACTCAGCATCTAAGTGATTAGCTGTTAAATAACAATGGTCATATCATTAGTTCTGTGATTTATTTACTGAAACTAAAAATCTGATAATTGTGTTTCATATTCAAAAATACATCCAAAGTCTCTACACTGTTTGTCAAAGCTACACTCTCAGAAAAAAGGCACAAAAGCTGTCATTGATGCGGCACCTGTTCAAAATGTACAAATATGTACAAATATGTACAATTAAGGTATTGATATGTACCTTTAAGCAGGGGTTAAATTGGGATTTGTTATGTGGGGGGGCTCTATGGTATCGAGCACACACACACACACACACACATATATATATATATATATATATATATATATTACATTTAGTAATTTAACAATTTAGCAGACACTTTTATCCAAAGCGATTTACAAATGAGAACAATGGCTATATATGTATTTTGTGTGTGTGTGTGTGTGTGTTGTTTTTTTTTTTTTGCAAATATGATTTATTGTAATGCAATATTCTCATTGGTTTTCTATCAGCTGTGACATAGGCTATAAATCTGCATGTTTTTTATATTTTATCCACGGGCAATTTTTATTTTATTTTATTCTTACCTTTATAGAGGGCATTTTCCCACTAATCTCATTAACTTTCATTTCAAATTAATTTGATCTATAAATTCAATTATAATAAAGTTATTAAATTAAATAATTTACACTGAAAAATACAACTAAATTAAACTATGAGATTCTTTAAAAAAAAGTTGAATACACAAACAAGAAATGATGGTGGAAATTATACTTTTCAATGAAATTAAAACGCCAGTGGGTGCCACTATAGTGAGCGTTTAATGAGTGAGTCATTGAGTCGTTCATTCAAACGATTCGTTCAAACGGCAGATTCATCATATGTTTATGCATGGGCTAATGAATCTTTAACTCAACCGATTCGTTCAAAACACTGAATCATTCAGCAATGAATCGGATGGTTACTTTGAGATGCGCTGTGGTTCCGCCAAAAATGTAAGTGATCTAATATTATTGTATTTGCTCATTGAACTGTTTATAGAACTATTAAACAGTCATAATGGTGAAAACGTTGAGTGATGTTGCCTAACTAAGTGTATTTTAAATATAAAAACTTTCCATTTTGAATTTTTACCTCAGTATGCTGAGTTTCTTAGTGTTGCCTGTTTTGCTTTCTTCTTGAGAGGCTGTGTGAACCTCGCCTCAGCAGCACAACCTGTCAATAGATGCATTATATACAGCAGCTATATCCAGTATTCGCCACTTACTCAAAATGCAATAAAAACTAATACGCTTCTATTATTCAAATCCGTTAAAGGATTGTTAGGCTGCATTAAATAGATCAACCGGAACCAGGAACACTTCCCATAACACACGATGTACTCGTTACATCGTAATTAGAATGGCATCTACGCTAATATTTGTCTGTTTCTTTCCTATGATCAGATGGTGGATCAGCACCAAGAGATGATGTCTGCAGGCCTGATCGTCGACCAGGACACCCAGATGACCCCCAGAGACCTCAATTAAAATACAATAAAACTAAAAAAATATAACTAAAAATATAATACAATACCTAACTACATAATACTACTATTGTTAGAACTTGAAATTTTTGAACTGTGGGTTTTGTCTGGTCAGAGGAGAACTGGCCCCCCGACTGAGCCTGGTTTCTCCCAAGGTTTTTTTCTCCATTCTGTCACAGAGGGAGTTTTGGTTCCTTGCTGCTGTCGCCTCTGGCTTGCTCAGTTGGGGACACCTAATTTCTAGCGATTATCGCCGATTTGATTGCACAGATACTATTTAAACTAAACTGAGCTAGACAATGGCATCTCTGAATTCAATAATGAAATGCCTTTAACTGAAAATTGAGTGTTTAATCTTATCATTATACATTACTGACACTCTGTCCTCCAATTTGATACTGTTAAGTGCTTTGACACAATCTGTATTGGTAAAAGCGCTATATAAATAAAGGTGACTTGACTTGACTTGAATAAAAACAGAATAATACTTGCGTTTTGGTGTATACATAGTTATTTTTGGTTAGTGATGTTTTAATCATGTTACTTGTCTGGCGTTAAAGGAACACTCCACTTTTTTTTGGAAATAGGCTCATTCTCCAACTCCCCCAGAGTTAATAAGTTGAGTTTTACCGTTTTTCAATCCATTCAGCCGATCTCCGGGTCTGGCGATAGCACTTTTATCTTAGCTTAGCATAGATCATTGAATCCGATTAGACCAGTAGCATTGCGTTCAAAAACGATCAAAGAGTTTCGATAGTTTTCCTATTTAAAACTTGACTCTTCTGTAGTTATATCGTGTACTAAGACCGGCGGAAAATGAAAAGTTGCGATTTTCTAGTCCGATTTGGCTAGGAACTATACTCCCAGTCCGGCGTAATAATCAAGGAACTTTGCTGCCGTAACATGGCCGCAACAGGCGTAGTGATATTACGCAGCGCCTGAAAGTAGTCCCCAGCTATATTATAACTAGGTACCTAGCTGGGGACTACTTTCAGGCGCTGCGTAATATCACTTCGCCTGCTGCGGCCATGTTACGGCAGCAAAGTTCCTTGATTATTACTGTTCCTAGCCAACTTTTCATTTTCCGCTGGTCTTAGTACACGATATAACTACAGAAGAGTCAAGTTTTAAATAGGAAAACTATCGAAACTCTTTGATCGTTTTTGAACGCGATGCTACTGGTCTAATTGGATTCAATGATCTATGCTAAGCTATGCTAAAAGTGCTATCGCCAGACCCGGAGATCGGCTGAATGGATTCAAAAACGGTAAAACTCAACTTATTAACTCTGGGGGAGTTGGAGAATGAGCCTATTTCCAAAAAAAGTGGAGTGTTCCTTTAATGAAGCGTTAATGTCGAGCCCTGGAGTCTATGTGCCGGGGCTCAGCCCTGGACGGCCCCGGCCCAATTTAAACCCTGCCTTTAAGGTACTTATATGCACCCTTTATGGGTAAATAAGGTACAAATGTGTCCAAACACGGGATAAAAACCAAAACCAAAAAATCATTGGGGCATAATGCGTTTATTTTATTTTAATTTTATTTTGTATAAATAAAATTAATTTTGAAATATATTTTTTAAAAATGTAAATTAATATTGTATTATTATATTTAAAATAAATGAGCTTTCCATTGATGTATGGTTTGTTAGGATAAGACAATATTTGGCCGAGATACAACTACAGTATTTGAAAATCTGGAATCTGAGGGTGCCAAAAAATCTAAATATTGAGGAAATTGCCTTTAAAGCTGTCCAAATGAAGTTCTTAGCAATGCATACTACTAATCAAAAATTTAATTTTGATATATTTATGGTAGGAAATGTACAAAATACCTTCATGGAACATGATCTTTAATTAATATCCTAATGATTTTTGGCATAAAAGAAAAATGGATAATTTTGACCCATACAATGTATTTTTGGCTATTGCTACAAATATACCCATGCTACATAAGACTAGTTTTGTGCTCCAGGGTCATATTATTTATTTTATATTATATATATATATATATATATATATATATATATATATATATATATATATATATATATATATATAATGTTTTTTTTTTTGAGGGACATCAGTACAGTAAATAATTTTTATTTCAAATATTAAAAGCTCTTCTTAGCAGCCAGTAAAGTTTAGGCGTGTGCCTTCTGTTCAATTTGAATGGTTACTTTTTTGCCTGATAGTAGAAACTTTCTCATAAACATTGTGGTATGAAATATTTTAGCCTTTTTATTTTTATTGTATTTATTTTTATTTTTTATTTTTTGTCTTGCAGATAATAAGTGTTACCTGTTAGGAAATGAGTCACTGAGAGAGAGACTACAGATGTGGCCGGCGCTAAGCATCGAAGCAGTCGGGCGATTCATTAAGGCTTTTTATTTTACAGAAACTCTCTTGGGGCTCCCGAGCATCTGCCTGCGATATTAGATCGAGGGGAGTGCAATTTAGAGAGATAGATAATAGGACACGATAAAAGAGGGAAAACAAAGACAGAGCTTTACTTTGAAAAACACCAAAAGAAAAAAAAGTGAGGTTATAAGGAGGTGAGGCGACAAAAAAACAGCTTTTTCTTAAAAAAGAAGAACGAAAGAAAGAAAGGTTTGACAAAGAAGCAGCATAGATGAGTGTGTGTCCCAGATGCCACATAACAGTCACATCTGGCTCAGGAACAAGATGGCTTCTCTTTGAGCGACACATGTGATCAGACCAGTTGCTTCATCAAGCTCCTCTGGGTTTTCAACCTCGAGTGCCACAGTGCTTCAGCTGAGCTTCGTTTAATGGTGAACATTAAAACATTTAGTGAAAAATTAAGCTAGCCAGTGGTTGCAACCCAAATCGGTTCCCAGGTAATGTGCATGCAGGCAAGACCAAAAGCATTTTAGTTTGCTTTTTAGATGTTTAAAATTAAAATAAAATTGCATTGCTGTAATGTAAATCTAGGTGCCATTTTGTACTGATTTGAAACTGTTGGTGTGCTTTGCATACAAGTGATTTATTTATTTATTTTTTTGTGATATGCATGCAAACGTATAAATAGCATGCCAAATGGATGCATGACATTGATAGACTGGATTGAGCTTACAGTTGCTCAAAGATTAATGTTTGTTAAATCTGCTCAGTGTGACTGACTTTGGGCTTGTTTTGGGGATTATAGATTTGGGCAATTGCAAGATTGGCATTTTTTGGGTTTACTTTCAGAGTGCAGTTTTGTATTTGGGCTTGTTAGTGGTTGGCAGCCCCTGGATGAAACATATATCTGCTTTCTTGTTATTTACTGTGTGATGATCTTTTTTTTATTTTTTTTTTTATTTTTTTGTCTGTCAATGCATTAGCAGTTGTCTATTTTGACATCTAAAGTAATTTTGAAATCTAAAGTAATTTGATTCAGCATCTTTATGCCATTAGCTTACAAGTTCTCAGACCAGGTCACTGTATGTATAGCACATTTAAATAATCTAGAACTTTTTTCCACTATATATATATATATATATATATAAAAAAAAAAAAAAAAAAAAAAAAAAACTTTTGTGCAATGGAAAGATTCCATGGATGTTAAAGGTTCTTTACGGAGCTCTCGAGCGAAACTCTGATTATTAAAATTGTTTGCATGAACTTTGTAAACTTTTTTTTGAACATTTTGAAAATTTTGTGTTCATTATATATAATCCCAATTTTGTTTCCTGGTGAACTTATATTATCCTGTGGCTCCTGAAAACTGAATTGCTGTGATCAAATCCGATCTGGGCTAACAATTTCTTGCTGTGCCAGTTTTGTGTGCTGTACACATTAGATGGTCAGGGAATCAGTCTTTACCTGAAAACAAAAGTATTTCAGTCAACTAAAAGCCTCAAGAAACATTTTAATTCCATCTCAGGCATATTAAACGAGACCGTTTCTTACATATGCGGTTTATCCTTCTGCATTGTTTCTTAAGCGAAAGCAATCAATACGCAGTGAGTGCTTCTGTTTGCACTTGTTACAGTTGCTCCCCGTGTTGTGGCAATGCTCCAGTTCTTTATTGAATGTGATGAATTGAGGTCTCCAGTGTCCCAAATGAAGATACCCAGCCTTCTCTTCCATTGTAATGAAGCACTTCAAAATAATGTGGCCAACCCCAATGGAGGTTGCATTAAATTTGATCTCATTCAATTTTGTTAAACTATCTGCCAGGCTTGCAAGGACAATGTCTGTCTTGTATAAATCATGGCCTTAAAGGGCACTTGGGGGTTGTCCCTGGGGTAAAAAAACAACGACAAAAAATAAAAAAATAAAAATAAGAGCGGGCATATAACAACAAAACCAACACGGCCGTAGAATAGCCAATGAGGATGGGTTGGGCAGGGTTATGATGACTTGATGAGGTCTAAACATCGGACTCGGTATTCAAGAGATGCTTCGGGATGATCAGAATATTTATGATGCACCTGATTGATACTGTACAGCTGTGTGATTTGACTTTTATTGACTGACATATGTCTGCGCCAGTGCTGGGTTATGTTGTTTTGATGGTTAGCATAGCAGGTTAATCAATTCGGCTTCACTCAATATTCTCCACAGACTCACTCCTTTCCTACGCAGCGCTCTCAACTGTGATAATCCACCTTATACTAATAAGATGACATATGATGTGGACAGAATTTTAAATGGAGATTACTAGTGTTGAGTACTGACTGCGGGCTATGTATCCGCGAGAGGTGGTGGGTCATTATGAAGCTCGGATCGCTACGAAACGCCATTACTTTGGCAGGCCGTGAAGATTAACTTTTACAATTAACCTTTATTTATCACAGACATGTACCTACAGCCAGGTCAAACTGTCCATTTGAAAAGCATGATCCCAGAGCACATTTTAATGGGAGAATAGAGGTGTCTGGACACAAGTACTTGCAAAACACTCAAAATTACAGATTTGTTGTTCTGAAATCTACAGTTTGTGTGTAAATTAATGTTGAGTATGAAAAGTGCTAGTGTTGTCAATAACAATAACGGCCTTTACGATCCCAAAAATAAATCTTGCAGTGAAATTGCAATAGACCTGCCACTTCACTGTAAAAAATGGAACGGGCTATTTACTTAAAACCAAAATTATGGTAACAATACTACACTTGAGTAGTTTTTTAAGGCTTGTTTTTTTAATGGAATCTACCTGAATAAATCATGTAAAATCTCCTAAATTGATTAATCTATAACACAATGAATTTAATATAATTTGTGAAATGCGCTCATTTATTTTAAGTCTGTGATTTTGAATGAGGTCTGTTTGTATTTGACGTTGAGTTATTTTGTACATTTAAAAGACTGCATACAGAAAATACTTAAGAAATACTGGAAAGTACTGCACTAGCACTAACAAAGCTACTGCTCATTGAACAAGGTTTAATGCCTCATAGTAGTATCCATAACCATAAGCTCTACTCTTCTGCACAGTGGTAACGATTGCACCGTACAATGGAAACTTCAATGTAACAGAAACTATTTCAAATGTCAAACGTAACTGAACATTAAACATTAATAGATGTTTCCTTTCACTCAAAAACGCATTTAAGGTACCGCAATTTCAAAATTGACTCTCCATATCCAGCCACATGCAAAGCATGCAGGGAACTAACAATCACCTCTAAAATAAAACTGCAAAATTGAGCTAATTCTCTTAAAATAAATAGGTAGCCTTCTTTCCTCAATTTTTTTTTTTAGTTTAATCAGTTCCTCAATTCAAGCCTCAAAACTGCCCAAGTTTCCTTTTAAAAAATGAGGAAACACATCTCTTGGTTTTATTAGTAAAAAAGTCCTCAATATTTTCTATACAACACTGAATCACAATTTATTTAATGAAATATACTCACTATTTTTAATTATCACTTTTAATGAAAATTACAAGACCCATGATTCATTTTTTTACAGTGTTGTTCTGTTAGCTGCATTATGTCTCTTTCTTATTTTATTACTTTCATTTGATCTTCTTAATACGTTTATATTAAATACAATTAGCTGATAATTTTATTGTCTTTGAAATATGGTTAAAGTACTGCTGAATGTACTGGCAAGCATTTATGGTAAAGTAAAATATAACACTTTAATGTCATTTCTATTGAAGCTTGTATGTCATGTCTTTAAATATATTTGTTGTTACACAATTGTAATGATGACGTTTCAGTTTAGAAGTATACTTATTTTGATGTGTTGACTAACAAACCAAAGCACATGTAAAGTACTTGATTCTAATTTGAACTATAGTTTTTTATCTGAATACATTTAAAAGTAATATATTTTAAATGCATTCAGATAAAACACTATAGTTCAAATTAGAATCAAGTACTTTACACAAGCTTTAGTATGTTAGTCATCAAAATTAGTATACTTCTTTAAAGCATGACAAAAGATTATTAAAACGAAATGAAGCAGAATATTTAATTAGACATTATTACAAAGTGCACCTTGAAAAAGTGTACTGAAGTGTGTTAAGAAATATTCATGAAAGTGTCTATCTTGAAGTACACTTGAGTGGCCCTTTATTTTTTATTAATATTATATTAAAGTTTTTTATAAGATATGAAGTACACTACAGGTGAACATTCTATACAATTAAGGACATTTCTTTTTCACAAAGGCACCCTGTTTCATTTCAAGTGTTTTCATTTTAATTAAAAAAAGGTTGTGTGTGTGTGTGTGTGTGTGTGTGTGTGTGTGTGTGTGTGTGTGTGTGTGTGTGTGTCAGATTTGTCACCTTACAGTTTTGTTTAGTCTTTGTGTGATTTCAGTAGAATAAACATATGCTACAACTGTCCCTGTCTTCCCATAAAGAAAAATGAAAACAATTTTAGCTTTCAGTTAAAACAATAAACTAAAATATCCAATATTGTCAGTAATCAAAAATATCAAATTCCTTATTTTAATTTGATCTGAAATGTAATCTAAACAAAAGTCAACTCCATCAGCTGAAGTATTACAGCTTCTGACATTCCCGGTAAAATATATGTTTTTCCGATCGCACCCTGTGAAAAACATACACTAGAGAAAATAAATGTCTTCCTATGTGGCATACAACAAAATGATTACACATCTCAGAGCAATCTGCTGGTCCTGTGGTCCTAATCACTCTGTCGATAGCCCTTCCAGTGTGCAGGTGTGCTGTTACAGATGGTTTTATGAAGATCCATTAAAAATAATTTAGCTCATCGCTGGGCTCAGGAGGGGCTCATTGGCTGAGATGAGCTGCAGCCTCTCCCCCAACAACACCGCGAGCCAACGCTATGGGAACACAGGAGTCCGATGCCTGACAAAACCTAGCCAGAAGAGGCAGAAGACTTATATATCTCAGTGCACACATACTGTAGCTAAACAAAACAGGCTAACTGTGTAGGCTGATCCATTAGCTTCTATTTGGGCAAGCAAGTGATGAGGCAACAATGACATTGTAACATTGATTTGATGTCAGTATGACTGAGACATATTATTTACATGCTCTGTGGGATGTTTGATTGGTGGAGGTCACAACCTGTGGCTAACACTGTGCGATACGTATGCCATGAATAGTCACATTATTAAAGGAACAGTTCACACAAAATTGGTAAAGCTCTGTAATCTCATTCACAGGCAACACTGTAAAGTCAATTGACAAGGAACAAGGAACTTTGCTGCCGTAACATGGCCGCGGCAGGCGCAGTGATATTACGCAGCGCCTGAAAGTAGTCCCCAGCTAGGTAACTAGTTATAATATAGCTGGGGACTACTTTCAGGCGCTGCGTAATATCACTGCGCCTGCCGCGGCCATGTTACGGCAGCAAAGTTTCTTGATTATTACGCCGGACTGGGAGTATAGTTCCTAGCCAAATCGGACTAGAAAATCGCAACTTTTCATTTTCCGCCGCTCTTAGTACACGATATAACTACAGAAGAGTCGAGTTTTAAATAGGACAAATATCGAAACTCTTTGGTCATTTTTGAACGCGATTCTACTGGTCTAATCGGATTCAATGATCTATGCTAAGCTATGCTAAAAGTGCTATCGCCAGATCCAGAGATCAGCTGAATGGATACAAAAACGGTAAAACTCAACTTATTAACTCTGGGGGAGTTGGAGAATGAGCCTATTTCCAAAAAAAAGTGGAGTGTTCCTTTAACTACTATGTACTTACATCAAAAAATAAGTACAATGTACTTATTGTGTTCATACTGTATTGCAAATCACTATTGCTGCTATTGAGGTGGGATACGGGTAAGGTTAGGGACAGGTTTGGTGGTCTGGGTAGGTTTAAGGGTGGGTTAAGGTGTAAGTGATGGGTCAACAGTGTAATTATAAATGTAATTACAGATATTAATTACAGATGTAATTACATATAGGTATTTTAAAAAATATAATTACAATGTAAAAACATGTATGTACACAATAAGTGCATTTTATCAAATTATTAATTTAAATGTAAGTACAAGGTCACCTAATATAAAGTGGGACCAAATTTTTAAATCAGTTTTAATACTTTTGTCATGCTTTAAAGAAGTACACTTAATTTGATGTGTTGACTAATATACTAAAGCACACGTACTTGATTATAATTTTGTTGTGTGTTATTCAATATTGTTCGATATATAAAGTTAATACATTTAAAATGTACTTCATTGCAAATTCATCATTACAAATATGTAATTACAAATATACTGGAATAAAATGACAAACAAGTTTAAATATAAAGGCCATTAAAGTGTATTTTACATTTTGAAATGTAAAATAAATAAACAAATAAATAAATACATAAATAAATAACTCTGAAGTTCAGCTAATTGCATTTAATACTGTATAAATGATAATACATTTTCATTTAATTACAATTAACATGCAATGAAGTGTCCGAAAACATTACATCCAGTACATTCTTAAGTAAGTCAATTCCGTATTAAATATTCTGGTCCCACTTTATATTAGGTGGCCTTAACTACTATGTACTTACATTTAAATTAATCATTTGGTACAATGCACTTATTGTGTACATACATGTTTTTACATTGTACTTATATTTTTAAAAATACCTATATGTACTTACATCTGTAATTAATTTCTGTAATTAAATTTATAATTATACTGTTGACCCATCCCTTACACCTAAACCCACCCTTAAACCGACCCAGACCATCTAACCTGTCCCTAACCTTACCCGTATCCCACCTCAATAGCAGCAGAAGTGCAATACAATATGAACACAATAAGTACATTGTATTTATTTTTTGATGTAAGTACATAGTAGTTATGGCCACCTAATATAAAGTGTTACCAATATTCTTTTTAAAAGTATGCTAAATTGCACTTTTTTCACAAGAAGTTTGTTTCCCTAAAAAGAAGGTGTTTGGAACAACATTTGGGGCGAGAAATTTTCATTTTGATCATTTATACACATATAAATGTACACAGCATTTAAATATACACAGCATATTAAATATCTAAATGTGGCTTTTGTAAGCAACTAAATTAGCAAGTAACAAAACAGAGAATCGAAGCTGAGGTTTTTGTGATCTTATCAGTGATTGCATGAGCTCGTAGGTTAAAGAAAGCTGCAATCATGCTGGCTTACCACAATCCCTCAGGCATCAGATCTGGAGAAACGGCAAATATTTTCATGGTAAACAGAAATGACTAGCAGTTTGTTCTGCCTCTGTTATGTGATTCAGTTCTTTGAAAGCTCAGACTGCAGAGACACTTCCAGCTAAATCTCACTTTGACAAAACCTAAGCAGCTTTGGGTCATATTTGTTTGCTGTTTTGGTTTTAGGTTAATATATATGGCTTTTCCGGACTCCTATTTAGGAGCATTAGGCAAATCATGACCCCTGGTTTCTGTGTCTCATTCCAGGAAACGTCAACAATGCATTGCGGTTTCTGCATTCGCTCGAGCTCTTGGAAATGGCAAACTGACAGATGAGAGCAAACCTCTCTACCAAATCCACCCTCTTCTCAGCAACAGATGCTACGGCACGCTCGCTGATCCAGCCGTGCTGAAGTCCCATAATTAATCTCCTATTACTCTCCTCGACTCTCCATCACGCAGGTAATCGCGCTAAAATGCCATCTTTGTGCAGGTATTTACACAAGCTGCAATACGCCAGCTAGAAATCTGCCTTAAAGTGTAATGCAAATAGTTGGTGTCCACACTGGATATATTATACATTTATGTAAAGACTGTGTAAAATATATTTCCATTCAGTTTATTTCACTTGGTAAAACTTAGATTAGGGGTGTAGGGAAACAGATCAATTTAGCTCAAAGGGAATGATTTATGATTTAATAGGGAATTTGAACAGAATCACTGTTTTACGGCTGATCACTGAGTCGGCCAGCGGTTCACTGAACAGGCCGCGTAACACCAACTCTGCACTGGATGTTAAAATCCAAAATATAGTGAAAACACTGTTAAATAGCACAGTAACAAGATCAGCAGTTTAAGACATTAACTTGTAAGCACAAAACACAAGATACTTCTCTTTAAAAATAAATATAAATATAAATAAGATATAAATAAGACATATAAACTAATCTAACACATAATCGCACGCATTCACACGTTGCAGAAAGAGAGAAAGTGAGGAAAGGATGAGTTTAAGAGAATGAAAATGTGAAATCCCAAGTTTATAGGAATATCCTATAGCAATTGCCCAGACCTGAACAACCATCAATTACTTATTTAACCCTTGCATTGAGTTTTCAATGAGGCTACAATTTATATTAAATGCACCAGCTCAGCTAGAATCTGGAGGTACTTGTGTTGTGTGTTCAGGGGGTTCCCTTGTAGTCCTAGAAAGGGGTTTTCCGAGGTTGCTGATTGGCTGGAAGTTCGGTAGTCATTGAAGTGAGGATGTGGAGTTGTGGGCTGGTTGAAGTTTTGAGGCAGTCACACTCGAGGTAAACTTGGAGACACGGCGTGGCGGCAACTTAACTCAGAACACAAAACTCTCAATGGAAAAGAAAAGAAACTAAAGTAAAAGAAAGAAAGGATGTAACGAGACTAGATGGTTTTTCTTCTCATCGTGTTTAGGTAGTAGCGGGCATGCAGGCTGAAGCACGCTGGAACTGCGCTCAAAGGATGCAAAAAGTGATGGCAAAAAGCATGGCTAAAAGCATAAAGCAAAAAAGCGATGACAAAAAGCAGTGGCAAATAGCCGACAAGGCAAAAAGCATGGTTTGATGGTTTCCTGAGTTTTTAACAGGGCTTTTGGACACATCCCAAAATGATGTGTTGACCAGTTAGACACTGTCTTAGCTCGGGGTGTTGCTCTGTTTCTCCTCCCAATACATAAATCCACAATTTTATCTTATCAGTCACATGGTCCGAATTTTCCCTCTCTTGCAGAGTATAATTTTGGACATGATATTTATAACCAGAATATGACACATTTGACAAAGAACTGATTGGAAAAAACATTTCAAGCAAGAATTTTCACACTTATACATACCAAACCTGAATATAAACCCTTAAGCTATTCAATAGTTATTAAAAATACATACACAACGAATGATTAGAACATGATAGTCAAATGTGTGGGTTACATACATAATATGGAGTTATGCATAGAAAAGATTAGTTGCTCATAAGTCCTTTTAAGATGATTTTGGTGCATTCCATGCAGGTTCTGTGCCATTCCGTTAAGTTAGAATGTATTCTGTGAAGACCAAAGAGGTTAAAATGTCTGTTTCTTGTCCTGGGCGGGGAAACCCACCCAGTGAAGTCTCTACTAATGATTTCCCTCATGTGATGGTCATGATGTGCTGTGTCTTTGACCATTAATCATGGTTACTTGCCCCAAATTTGACAATCTCCTTCCTGAGTTGGGATTATCAATAAGTGTTATTTTGTGTTAATGTTGCAAGCTGTTCTGTGGAAAAGTTGGTTGTTAGGCTTGCTTCAAACTTGTGGTGCCAGGGTATCGTGGACAGATTTATGACGTTGTCTTGTTATCCTGGGCCTCTTTGTGGAATTTGGCTCTTTTGGTTGTTCAACACCAATCTGATCGAATCTTAAATTGTCTGATTCGCTCTGATACCCTACAGGGATCACCATTCTGTATTAACTAGTTGCTTATTACTTTAAGTTCCTTAAACTAATGTTTTACCCTTCCACTCCTGCAACTAAATGAAAGCCACAAAGCTAACAAAGACAATGTTTTTATTGCATACTATTTGCAACAGATCATATTTTTTATTGTTATTCCTGACAGGAGGGCTGTGCTGATAAAATAAAAATAAAAATAAAAGATTTAATTGGACACAGTCTACACAATTTTCAAATTGTACAATTATATATATATATATATATATATATATATAGCTATATGATAATTCTTAATCATGGCAAATCATATATAGAGACACTCCCACTTCTCCAAATGCTCTGTAAAAAATAAAAATAAATGATAATAATAATAATAATAATAATAATATATGATTTGCCATGATTAAGAATTATCGGTAACACTTTAGAATAGGGAACACTTATTCACTATTAACTACGACTTTTCCCTCAATAAATTCCTAATTTGCTGCTTATTAATAGTTAGTAAGGTAGTTGTTCAGTTTAGGTATTGGGTAGGATTAGGGATGTAGAATAAGGCATTAATATGTGCTTAATTACTACTAATAAATGGCTAATATTCTAGCAATATGCATGCTAATAAGCAACTAGTTAAGAGACCCTAAAATAAAGTGTTACCGAATTATCATATAGCTAAACCCTCTGTCACGTTCCTCTCGGGATTCAGGGAGACGAAGAGACCAGGGATAACAAAACTTAGAATTTATTTTAACAAAGAGACACGGAACATCCAAACAGACAATTTGACATTTAACAGCTGACCTAGAGACAGGGAAACACAGGGCTTAAGAACACAAGGAAATCAGATGGGAAGAACTCAAACAGGTGGGGAGCAAATCAAACACGGATGGTTACAAATCAACTCATAATGACAGGAACAGGAACAAACCAAATATGGGCACGAGAGGAGGGGGAAACACAAGACAGGACTGACATTACTCCCCCCTCCCGGAAGGCGCGTCCCGCGCCTAGCAACATCCAATGGGGAGGGGGGGGTGGGCGCTCTGGAGGCCTCTAGGGAACAGGAGACACAGACGGCCTCCAGGGCGGCGCCCGTTCCGGGAGCCATGGCGGATCAGAGGAGTCGGGCGGCCATGGCGGGTCAGGGGAGTCGGGCGGCCATGGCGGGTCAGGGGAGTCGGGCGGCCATGGCGGGTCAGGGGAGTCGGGCGGCCATGGCGGATCCGGGGAGTCCGGCGGCCATGGCGGAACAGGGGACTCGGGATGCCATGGCGGATCCGGGGAGTCCGGCGGCCATGGCGGATCAGGGGACTTAGGATGCCATGGCGGGTCTGCCTCCGAGACCTCGGCCCCAGCCCCCACCTCGGCCTCTCTGGCAGGAGCCCTACTACCCCCCCCCAAAATTTTCCTGGGGAAATTAGAGGTGGTCCTGGGCTGGGGTTCAGGGGAAGCGGACTCTAGGGAGCGCCTTCGTGGCGCAGGCACTGGGGGGCGCTCTGGCAGCGCGGTGCTGGACGGGACCAGCGGAAACTCTAGGAAGCGCCTTCGTGGCGCAGGCACAGGGGGGCGCTCTGGCAGCGCAGGCTCTGGGCGGCGCTCTTGCAGCGCGGATTCAAGGGGGCGCTCTTGCAGCGCGGAGACAGGGAAGCGCTTTCGTGGCGCAGGCTCTGGGCGGTGCTCTTGCAGCGCGGATTCAAGGGGGCGCTCTTGCAGCGCGGATTCAAGGGGGCGCTCTTGCAGCGCGGATTCAAGGGGGCGCTCTTGCAGCGCGGATTCAAGGGGGCGCTCTTGCAGCGCGGATTCAAGGGGGCGCTCTTGCAGCGCGGTGCTGGACGGGACCAGCGGAGAGGGGCTCTTGCGAGGGGCCGGCTCTGGCGGGCACTTGCGAGGGGCCGGCTCTGGCGGGCACTTGCGAGGGGCCGGCTCTGGCGGGCACAACATCCCCTCATACTCCACCAATAGTCCTAGGGGTACCTGTGGCCGGCTTGCGTGAGCCGCGATCGGCGGCTGGTGAGAGGGGGCCGCGGACGGCGGCGGACTTGCGTGGGCCGCAAACGGCGGCTGGCTTTCGTGAGCCGCGATCGGCGGCTGGTGAGAGGGGGCCGCGGACGGCGGCAGGCTTGCGTGGGCCGCAAACGGCGGCTGGGGATAGTGAGCCGCGGACGGCGGCGGGCTTCCGTGAGCTGCGGCTGGCGGCTGGTGAGGGGGGGCCGCGGATGGCGGGCTAGTTCCGGCTCGGGCCCGGACGCTTCCCAGACACCGGTAAATAGCCTCTCTCCAACACAGTCCCGTGGTGTCTGGGAGCTCCATGGGATGGTGGAGGTTGGCTCCGAGCCGGAAAAGATGGAGAATGCCCGCGTCTTCCAGCGGCATTCCCCTCGCGAGCTTACAGAACTCGGCCGCATACTCGTAGAAGGGGAGATTCCGTCGGGCAAGGGCGAAGACCTGCGCGGCGACTTCCATCGCCGCGGGAACAAAAAAAACAGGAACAACAAAAAACTTTTCAAAAAGGGAAAACAAACCGGGGTAAATTGGCGCGGCCACTGTTGAATTTTTTGGTCAGCTGTTCTGTCACGTTCCTCTCGGGATTCAGGGAGACGAAGAGACCAGGGATAACAAAACTTAGAATTTATTTTAACAAAGAGACACGGAACATCCAAACAGACAATTTGACATTTAACAGCTGACCTAGAGACAGGGAAACACAGGGCTTAAGAACACAAGGAAATCAGATGGGAAGAACTCAAACAGGTGGGGAGCAAATCAAACACGGATGGTTACAAATCAACTCATAATGACAGGAACAGGAACAAACCAAATATGGGCACGAGAGGAGGGGGAAACACAAGACAGGACTGACACCCTCGTTGGCTACTGTTGCTAGTTTAGAAAAGCTTAAAAAAACATCCCATAGGAACAAATTAGAGGTTTGCATGAAAAACATAATTTGGTTGTGCTCATTAAAGGGTAAATATTTTATGGATACTATTCCGAAATGGGAATATTTACATGGTCCAGATTGAATTGACACGTAAATTGTTAAATTACACAGTAAAATGATTAAAGATCAGGCAAAAACTCATCATCACACTCAATTTAAATAAGAAACCCAAGTAAAAAAGTAATATATTTAAAATACATTTATTTCATACTAAGCATATTTCAAATTTATTAACAATTAACAAATCTATTAAGTGATATATCGCTTGAGACTTACTAATATAAAAATGATCATTAAACTTTGTTTGGAGTATTTCTTTATTGCACAATGTACATTTCTTTATATTAAGAAAAAGGTGTTTTAATGTGCATCAAGCATACAATTAGTTCCCATTTAGCAGACTTTAAGTATTCCAGTTTAGTATAGAAAAAGTACAATTGCAGGGTATTTTTATTAGGTACATAAATATGTAAATGTGTAGTTGGCATGAAATAAATGTATTTCAAATACATTTTAGTATATTTATTTTTCACTTGTTAACTCATTTGATAGTGATTACAAGTGATAATATTACTGTAAGTGAACAGACTGAGCAGACTGTGTACATATGATGGTATTTTTTTTTTGCCAGCTGATGGTATTTCTTTTTTACCATGGCGGCAGCAGGCGCAGTGATATTACGCAGCGCCTGAAAGTAGTCCCCAGCTATATTATAACTAGTTACCTAGCTGGGGACTACTTTCAGGCGCTGCGTAATATCACTGCGCCTGCCGCGGCCATGTTACAGCAGCAAAGTTCCTTGATTATTACGCCGGAATGAGAGTAGTTCCTAATCATATCAGCCTAGAAAATCGCAACTTTTCATTTTCCGCCGGTCTTAGTACACGATATAACTACAGAAGAGTCAAGTTTTAAATAGGACAAATATCGAAACTCTTTGGTCATTTTTGAACGCGATGCTACTGGTCTAATCGGATTCAATTATCTATGCTAAGCTATGCTAAAAGTGCTATCGCCAAATCCAGAGATCAGCTGAATGGATTCAAAAACAGTAAAACTCAACTTATTAACTCTGGGGGAGTTGGAGAATGAGCCTATTTCCAAAAAAAGTGGAGTGTTCCTTTAAAGGAGTTCAAACATGGCCAAGAATTACTCCATTGCACATAGAGATCTGCTGTAAGCAGACGGCGATTCTGACTCCTGTACTAATCTGTAAAGTGCATTTTTTAATCTGTAAAAATCTGCATTTTTTTAAATGATTTAAATTAGGTGATATGCTTATTTTGAAAACAAACAGGTGCTTTCAATCTGGGATAGGTTTTTTTCTTTCCTTTTAAAAAATCTACTCATGTGCTCATCAATTGTTTTATTTGTTGAGGCAATTGCTAAAGAATCAACAGCACAAACACGCTTTGGAATACTAATGCTTGACCTTTAAAGTCCAAATATTGTGTTTTTCACTGGCTACTGACTCCAAATTGAATAAATGATCTGCATAATACATTACAGCAGTAGCAATTAAAGACAAAACGTGCTCACTTTGACGATCGGCTACAGGAGACACCGCAGGCTCACAGATGTTTGTGCATTTGGAGATTTTTATTGAAAGGATTTGCCTGTAGAGAGACAAGCTCATGTCATGTTGTACTTCAGCCGTGACTGCAAACTGGAGCTTTATCCAATGTAAGGTATCAGAGGACTATGTAGATATTCACTAAATAGACTTTATGCTCACAGGCATAAAACAAGCAGATATAGAAACTCAAACACAAAACAGTGAGATCAGAGAAATGTAATCTAAAGCAGGGTTTTCAGACTCAAATTATACAATTTAGACTAGCTGAATAGTGTTTTTGAATGCATTTAAACGGGAATGTTCTCAGAAGGTTCTGGCAAGGTTCTCTCAACTTTAAAAGAACAAATGTTCTTCCATAGAATGTTCTTTCAAAGTTATCTGGACTTTGATAACATTCTCAAAACGGTTGCACAAAAAAAGCTTGTGAAACATTTTTTTAGATGTTAGTCTAAAGCAGTGCTTCCCAAACCTGTCCTGGAGGACCCCTAGCCCCTGCACATTTTGTATGTCTCCCTTATTTAACACACCTGATTCAACTCATCAGCTAGTTAGTAGAAACTGTAAGACATGAATTGGATGTGTCTGATAAGGGATAAATACAAAATGTGCAGGGCTAAGGGTCCTCCAGGACAGGTTTGGGAAGCACTTTTCTAAAGAAATAAGCCCCAAGAAGCTGTGGTTTACAGTGAATTTATAATCGCTATAAGGGGCGTTGTTAGACACAACACGGAGCGGAGTGCCTAAAACACCCTGATCTGTTATAAATTCACTGTAAACCATGGCTTCACAGGGCTTATTGCCTTTAAAAATGGTTATTCCATATATGTAGCAAGGTTTCACAAAATAAAACAAAGCAAATAAAAATAATGATATTAATAAAAACATTATTTTTCCGCCAGTTGGGGTTGCAACAAAGTGGTTGCCGAGCAACACACAGAACCAGAAACAAAGATGTGTATGTTTGTAGAGTAATTTACAACTGATTCTGATTGGTCTGATTGGTTAGAAGCTAAGACCAGAACTATCTGTTTTATAAAAGCAATTTTTAAATGTTACTACTTACTCGTTTCAGAACGTTCAGAGAACATTCAAAAGTAACATTCCCACAGTGTTTGCAAAATGATACAATGAAACATTCCATTTCAAAAATTAGATGTTTTGAACATTCAGAGAATATTTAGAAATAATGTTTTCCGTAACTTAACAGGAACATTAACAATTTTTGTTTGCTGGGATACAATTTAGTTAGTTTTGCCGCATGGACATACAAAATGAATGTTTAGAAAAAAAAAAAATAATAATAATATTTAAATATACAGTGGGTACGGAAAGTATTCAGACCCCCTTCAATTTTTCACACTTTGTTATATTGCAGCCATTTGCTAAAATCATTTAAGTTCATTTTTTTTCCTCATTAATGTACACACAGCACCCCATATTGACAGAAAAACACAGAATTGTTCACATTTTTGCAGATTTATTAAAAAAGAAAAACTGAAATATCACATGGTCTTAAGTACCTTTTGCTGTGACACTCATATATTTAAGTCAGGTGCTGTCCATTTCTTCTGATCATCCTTGAGATGGTTCTACACCTTCATTTGAGTCCAGCTGAGTTTGATTATACTGACTGGACTTGATTAGGAAAGCCAAACACCTGTCTATATAAGACCTTACAGCTCACAGTGCATGTCAGAGCAAATGAGAATCATGATGTCAAAGGAACTGCCTGAAGAGCTCAGAGACAGAATTGTGGCAAGGCACAGATCTGGCCAAGGTTACAAAAAAATTTCTGCTGCACTTAAGGTTCCTAAGAGCACAGTGGCCTCCATAATCCTTAAATGGAAGACGTTTGGGACGACCAGAACCCTTCCTAGAGCTGGCCGTCCGGCCAAACTGAGCTATCGAGGGAGAAGAGCCTTGGTGAGAGAGGTAAAGAACAACCCAAAGATCACTGTGGCTGAACTCCAGAGATGCAGTCGGAGATGGGAGAAAGTTGTAGAAAGTCAACCATCACTGCAGCCCTCCACCACTCGGGGCTTTATGGCAGAGTGGCCCGACGGAAGCCTCTCCTCAGTGCAAGACACATGAAAGCCCGCATGGAGTTTACTAAAAAAACACCTGAAGGACTCCAAGATGGTGAGAAATAAGATTCTCTGGTCTGATGAGACCAAGATAGAACTTTTTGGCCTTAATTCTAAGCGGTATGTGTGGAGAAAACCAGGCACTGCTCATCACTTGTCCAATACAGTCCCAACAGTGAAGCATGGTGGTGGCAGCATCATGCTGTGGGGGTGTTTTTCAGCTGCAGGGACAGGACGACTAGTTGCAATCGAGGGAAAGATGAATGCGGTCAAGTACAGGGATATCCTGGATGAAAACCTTCTCCAGAGTGCTCAGGACCTCAGACTGGGCCGAAGGTTTACCTTCCAACAAGACAATGACCCTAAGCACACAGCTAAAATAACGAAGGAGTGGCTTCACAACAACTCCGTGACTGTTCTTGAATGGCCCAGCCAGAGCCCTGACTTAAACCCAATTGAGCATCTCTGGAGAGACCTAAAAATGGCTGTCCACCAACGTTTACCATCCAACCTGACAGAACTGGAGAGGATCTGCAAGGAGGAATGGCAGAGGATCCCCAAATCCAGGTGTGAAAAACTTGTTGCATCTTTCCCAAAAAGACTCATGGCTGTATTCGATCAAAAGGGTGCTTCTACCAAATACTGAGCAAAGGGTCTGAATACTTAGGACCATGTGATATTTCAGTTTTTCTTATTTAATAAATCTGCAAAAACGTCAACAATTCTGTGTTTTTCTGTCAATATGGGGTGCTGTGTGCACATTAATGAGGAAAAAAAATGAACAAATGATTTTAGCAAATGGCTGCAATATAACAAAGAGTGAAAAATTTAAGGGGGTCTGAATACTTTCCATACCCACTATATATATATATTAGTTTTTGCCAATACCTAGGTTAAAACTGACCCTTCACAAAGACCAGTCCAGCACCCTATGTCCGGTAAGACATGCCGCTCTCACATTATCATTTTCTTACACCATGAAAAATACTTCACGGAGCAAAGAGGATACTGACAGACAAGACAGAGCAGGTTACTTCTGGTATGAGACATAAGTCTCAGCTTTCAAATTTGGTCATTTTTAAAAGAAATTCCAAAAATAAATACCATTTTGTGGCTCTTTAATGTGTTGTGACAGATCACTGTAGCGCCTCAGTTTAATGCCGAGTTCACACTGCATGATTTTCAAAATCGTTGGATCACTGTTGTTTTCACACTGCACAACTATCTGGGGTAGCATTCAGTTTCTGCTGTGTTCACATTGCACGATGGATTGGCGACAGGAGGTTACACACTGCATTACTTTACAATAGGAAGAATCGCTAAAACTCTGTCTGGTCTGTAAACAACGTTTTACAACCAAATGCACGCAAGAAGTGATAAGGAAATAACGCAAGCTCACAGGTGAGATCAGAGTTCTTGTGCGACACTGGAAATGTTATTAAAATGGTAGCCCTTATAAAGTTTGCGATACAAATGGTCTGTGCACTGATATGCAGCGAAAAAGAAAAATTATGGAGGAGGAAATGGTTATTGTGATATTGTGGTCTATAACTCCTCCCCGAACATCCCGCTGCCCTGTAGAGTCCAGATATTTAGGATGCCAAATATTTCACGGGTGTTGCCGATTCTCTCAGATCACGTCTTTGATAATTCACCCTGCGTGATTGTCACTCGCGTGAACAAGCACCGTTTTGCCTCCGATTTTGGGCATTTGTCAGCGATTTCACAAAACCTGTCGGCGAGTGCAAATTAGGGCTAAAATCGTGCAGTGTGAACTCGGCATAATCTGCAAGTGAACTGATCATCTCTTCCTCTTTACTAGTTATAGCATGAAATACACATGAATGGACATCAGAAGGTATCTTGTTTCAGCTGCGAAAAGATGTCTATACACTGTTTTTTGAGTTCAGTTCCACCGATGTTAATCTGTACTCTCCTGTCTGGTTTGTTTGCTGGACAAAATGGCAGATTCTGCATTATGATTGGTCAGATCGCCTGTCAATCAAACTCCAGGTGACGGGTGAATTACACACATCACGCACCTGACAGAGGACAATGGGATAACATTAAAGTTGAATATTTATCTGCAGGCCAGATTAAGGATAAACTATTAACAATGGCCTGGTAGTTTGAGGCACTAAATGATTTACTAAATGGCATTTTACATGCTCCACTGACTCTTCTGTTGACTCTCTTCCAGCGCACAAGTTTTTCTTTCTAAATACAACTCTAGTTTGTCTTTCTAAACCCAATGTTGTGCGCAGCTCATCAGCAAACAACTGCCACTCACTCGTTCATCTCTCTCAGATAAGCCGAGAGCCCTTGAATTAAGTCAGTCATTTAGTCGTAACAAATTAATTAAAAGAATAATTAAATCATTAACATATTAAATATAGCAATTAGAAATCATGTTTTACATGAGCGAATCTGAGTGATTTTGATGGGGAGAGTGCAGGAAGCAATTGAGTGCACTAACCCAGCACACTGTTTAGTTAGCCTGTAGGATTCTTTATCAGCAAGAAAAGACGATTTTAGAAAGACTCTTTTCTCAGCGTCTCTCTGGCTTTCTCTCTTTTGTACACATACTTTTTCATGTCTGAATTATCTTATATATACAATGGATTTAGTCAGATTTGATGAAAAACAAACCAGGACCACGTCAATCCTGTTATCTAAACTTGCTTTTCATCCTGAAGAGGAGAAAACGTTTGCCTGCATGTCTTGAATAATTGGAGATGATAAATGAACATTTTCTCACTGACAGTGACCGAGAGACACTGTTAGACATTTCAAAGGGTTTTTACAGTAACTTACTGGCAACACTGTCATCAGTATACTACTGTAATTCATTCATTTTAATATAGATTTCATTACATTTTATAATTTTTATATATATTTATTTTATAAATATATTAATTTTATTTTTACTCTACATAGGTACTGCTGGCATTCAATTAAAACAGACACAATAATCAAAATATCAAATTCTTTATTTAAAACATTGCATGTACAACACTTAAAAATACTCCAATGCTGGAACAGTGCATCTTCACAATTTCTTCTGTCTTAGGATGTTTTGAAGTGCATTTTGTTGTACCCTCTGGATTTATCCTCACAAAGAATCTTTAGGCAACAGAAACATAATGGGCAAAAAAGACAAGCCGCCAAAGAATACATAGCCATCTGCAAAACCCAGGTGCTGCTCCAAAACGTGGCCACCACCTTTGCTCACCATCATAGTGACAGAAATGTCTTCTCTGAAAAACAAGAAGTAGAAATAGCACACTTTTAAAAGGCAAACCTCATATAGAATACACACATGTCTCAAAACCATAGTTGTTCTCTCACCATGAATGATCAGTCTCTGGGTGGCTGACCTGTTCATGCCTTTCTTGATGCTTCATTGCAGTTGCCTTTAAAACACAAATACAAAAAAATGCAGTAAATCTTAAATTCCATAAAAAAAATAACAAACTAATTCTAAAACTAGAAAGGAAGCTAGCCATAAAACTTGTTAAACCTAGCTAACATACACTTTTATTTTCTCAATAGGCTACTGGCCAACATTAACTACTAACACCTGAACAAAATTTAACATTAACCTTATTAACCTTAATGTTAATAAAAGATACGTGTTGCTCATTAAAATTTTAATTCGGTAACTTAATTCAGTCGTTTGAAAGGACAGAGCAGTTTACCATAGTAAAATTTGTAACTGCCATATTGACTGGTAAAATGACAAATGTAGATATATTTTTATCTTGCTTGCTGGTCTTATTCTCTCGTAAGGTGCACCGACACTCAGCGTAGATGTTCTCTGGAAATCTTCCACTCTAGCGGGTTCATCCCCGGGCAAAACCCGCGGCGCTGCCCCGCTGCTTCCATGTCTTCCTCGGATGCGAGTGGTGGGCGCGGCACGGCGCGACTTCACAAAAGACAATATTGAATCCATTATATACACTATCTACAGTGGATGTGGACAGTAAAGTGATGCCCCGGTATATTTCTGACATACAGATGTACTCCAAGCGCTTGCTCTGCTTAACACAAACGACAAATGGATTTTCCAATCACTACAGCCATGTAACATGTCCAGTGTAGTCAGTCCCAAACTGTTGCGGCTTTGTAGGCAAGTTGTGTCAATCCAAATGTAAGAAATGAGGAAATAAAAACAACCTCAACAGAAAGGCGCCAAAGAGGTCGTTACAGAAAATACAGTAGTGTACAGCAATTTTGAAAAAAAAAAAAAACAGTAAGTCTAGTATGTGGGGTCTGACCTCACAGAAAATGCCCATGATGCAAAGGGTATTACAGTTATTTACTGTAAAGGGAATTTGCAGTATTATACTGGGTGATATACTGTAAATAACTGTAGAAATTACAGAAATGTCTAACAGTGTAGCTCTGAAAAATAAATAAATAAATAAAACATTTCCTATTGGCTTTTAGTGACTTGTTTCCATGTTGTACACAATTTACACACACCAGATATGTTGAACTAGGTTTTGATATTTTCTTTAGAAATGACTGGTTCTTGTTACTCTTTCAATAATAATTTTCACCTGGTTTATCCATGAGGTAAAATGCTTGATTGCTTACTCCGTGTCTACACCGCCGCGATGCGACAAAATACAATAGAACCTATTATGCTGTCTACACTGGATGCAGCGTGGCACAACACGACAAATCCCCGACAGAAAACTGCTGCTGCGTTCTATTTATGATGTATTGACACAAATTTCAAATGATTTTCAACAGTCGGTTTGTCATGTCCGGTGTAGACACTGTGTTAGAGAAGTAATAGCACACCTCTCCAGAGTTAATTTAGTATATACTGTAGTTTTGTTAATGTCTTGAATTAGATTCAAGATTCATTCGATTAAATTTTTATATTTGCTGTTTTAATTTACATTTCGTTAACATTTTAGTAATTTTGTTGTGTTTTGTCATTTTTATTATTATTTTTAATGTCTACACTGTAAAAAGTGAAAGTTGACTTAACTTTAAAAAATTGAGGAAACCCGTTACCTTAAAATTATTAAGTACATAATATATATATATATATTTTTTTTTTTAAAAAGTCAAGTGAACTTGACAATTCAATTAACTTAGTTTCGTAATTAGCATTTACTTACAAATTTTAAGGCAACGGGTTTCCTCAATTTTTTTAAGTTGTCAACTTATCACTTTTTAGTGTATGTAGTTTATTTTAGTATTTCAACAAAAATGGGAAATGTTGCTTAGCAACTATCTGAAAAAAAATAACTTTGTTGTTATTTTATTTAAGTTAATGTTTATTTTATTTCAAGTAAGGAAAATGTTTTTATTCTTCAATTTTAGTTAATGATAATAACCTTGTTCAACAATGAACATGTTAAAATTTGTTTTATTGTTTTTCTCATTTTTATTTCTTGAAAAAAAAAAAAGTTTTAAATAAAGCAAATAATATTGGAGTACATTTTTATGAAAATTTAAAATTTCAATGTGTTACCATTACCAATTATTTGTGAAAAGTGTTCTAAACTAATTTCTATGTATTTATTTTCTATTATCAAATGAGAAATGTTGTCTTGGCAACTAGCTGAAATCAAATTAGTTTAAGTTTTAATTTTAATGTTTCATTTCAAATTAGGACTATTATTATTATTATTATTTTAAAAGTTAAAAATAATAACCTTGCACCTTTCTTCAAAAAGCCACATTATTAAGCTCAGTTGAACACTCAGGGTTTGGCATTTTTTTCAAGTAGTATCACTAGGGGAAGTAATTTGCAATTACAAACATTTTGAATGTCCTTTATATATATAGTTGCACAATTCCAGATTACTGAGGCTATAAAGGGACACACAATGTGAAATATTCTCTAGAGGACTTCATGTATGTTCTGTGTCATTGGACAGTGGTAACTTGCTGGAATACGGCTGATCTCATTAATTCCCAGGTCTAATCTTCCGCTCTCCTGTGAATGTGCATGAGGCAGAGCATCTTATCAGCTGCTGAAGCGGCACAGGTTCCCAGTAGAGCTGGTGTCATCCTGGACCCCTACCAGCACTAGAGCTCTCAACCAACAACTGATGCCATGGATTCATTCAGGTCAGGCATGTGTGCAAATAACACGTTTTCTTGGACATTGAGCTTCTCCCCGTCTCAGCATGAAATGGAAATTGCAGTCATGTCTTCTTCACTATTGTGACATATATCTAATGTAAGTGAAACAAATTCTTGAATGTAGGAAAAAATGTAGGATGAGACTTGAGTCGACTGAAGTACACTTATTTTGATGTGTTGACTAACATACTAAAGCATATGTAATGTACTTGATTATAATTGTAACTTTATATTATGGTAACACTTTATTTGAAGGTGTCCTTGTTACATGTTACATGTACTGTATAATATTATTATAAATACTATTATAATAACAATAAATTATGCATAATTACATGCAAGTAACCCGAAGACAAACCCTAATCCTAACCCTAACCATATAGTAAGTACATATAGTTAATTAATATGACTGAGTACTTAAATTTATAATTACACTGTAACAAGGTCACCTTAAAATAAAGTGTATTCTTACAAATATATTTAAATATATAACATACATGTTTCAGTAGAAATTACATTAAAGTATATTTTAATTTAACATAAATGCTTGATTGCAGTACATTTTAACCATATTTAGAAGTAAATATGATAATACATGATAGTAATTTTAACTGCAGTGTGTTGTTTTGTTACATTTAAAGTAACTCAATTGCAAATTCATCATTACAAATGTGTAATTACAAATATACTTAAATACATAACCATATGTCAAAGATAATAGAAGCAATTATGAAATTACATATGAAAATGCACTTAATTCCTATTTAAGTGGATCAAAAACACTAAGTTAAAGGTGGGGTATATGTTTTTTCAAAAATGTTTCAGAAAACTGAGTCGGGGCTGAGTACCAAAACAAACTTGTGGCCAATCAGCAGTAAGGGGCGTGTCTACTCATGATGCTGGGAGAGAGCGCTCAGTGCACATGGCGGACATTAGCCGAGCCGAGTGTCACCAGAATGATAGAGATGGCGGATAACAAACAAAAGAGGAAAACATCTGAGGAACAAAAGAAGGCTTGTCTACACCGGACGTGACAGTTGTTGTTTCGCGTCGCAACAGCTAAAGTCTGTCTACACGGGACGTGACAAAGCGACCGTTGAAAATCATTTGAAATTTGTGTCAATACGTCATAAATAGAACGCGGCAGCAGTTTACTCTCGGGGATTTGTCATGTCGCGCCACATCCAGTGTAGAGAGCATCACTGATTATAATAAGATCTATAATATTTTAGGTGAGTAACATTGGTTTTGCTTTGTTTCACAGAACTTTTGTATTGTATTATAATACATTTTCATTTAATTGCAATTAACATGCATTCCAGTGTCCATAAACATTACATTCAGTTCACATTTAGTTAAGTATATTCTTTAAAAGCATATTATTTCTGTAATAAGTATTGCAAAGATGTACTTATTTTTCAAAAGTGCTATCGTTGTTTCTGTACATCACACAGAAAGTGTTTTAATATCGAACTGTTTACATACTGCCATACTGTAAGCGTTCTAGTTGTCCTATCTTTATCCTCAGCACGTCCTTGCCGTTTAGCGTCACTGCTCGCGTTCACCTAAACGCAAGCGCCAAAGGATGCTTGATGCACTTGAACCCATCCGAGAATAGCAATAGAAAACATTTGAGGGGCACCAAACAATCTATTTAAGCGTTCAAGCCCCTGTTTCACTCCATCCGCACACACACAGACACACACGTTTGTTCAAAGGGAGTCAAGCGGGTGTGGTGTGGCTCCTCACCTTTTCATGTAAGTGGACTGCCAATGAGCTGCCTCGTTTGAGGGCCTTCTAAATAATGGAGGGTGCCAAGAAGCAGTCGCGCGGTGACTATAGAATGGGCCCCTGGAGGCGGACGGCCGAGTGTGTGTGTGTGTGTGTGTGTGTGTGTGTGTGTGTGTGTGTGTGTGTGTGTGTGTGTGTGTGTGTGTGTGTGTGTGTGTGTGTGTGTGTGTGTGTGTGATGGGAACGACTGTCCTCGGGCAGGGCGTATGGCTCATTGGTCCTTGCCACACACACACACACACACACACACACACACACACACACACACACACACACACACACACAGGTAGAATTGACCAGTTAATTGTCTGTTTATCATTTCAGGAGGATCAGCGGAGGCCAAGGCCTCCTGTTGCCCTCTGTCTGTTTCTCTCTATTTTCTTTCTCCCTTTCTTTTTTTTTTTCATCTGCTGCTGCTCTCTCCTGTCTGTTCCTTCACCGCTTATCTCGCTCAGCTGCTGGGTTATCGGTGTTATCGTGCTGAAATTATTGCTGACACCAGAAGTCTTTAGAAGCAGGGGGTTTGAGTGTTAAAGGGCTAGGTCACCCAAAAATAAACGTTTTGGCATCACTTACTCAGCCTCATGCCGTTCTAAACCTGTATAACATTCTTTCATCTGTGAAGCAAAAAACTACATTTGTAGAAGCTGCACATTATGAGCTGCCGATGTATGGAAAAGAGCAGCTTAAAATTTCTCCTTTTTATCTTATTGACTATGAATTGGCTCATTTGACACTATCATATTCTTTTCAGATTTTTCCTTGTTCAAAATACACTGTAACTGCGTTGCTGTCTTGAAATGTTTTTTGTTAACACTATAGTATAGGGACCAATTCTCACTATTAACTAGTTGCTGATTAGCATGCCTATTAATAACATAATGACTGTTTATTAGTATGTATTAAGCACATATTCTGCATGACCATATTTTACATCTCTAATCCTACCCAATACCTAAACTTAATAGACTCTGTTGAGGCAAAAGTTGTAGCTAATGGTTTGTTAATAGTGAGAATTGATAGTTTTTTCCCCCAATACACCGTATTTACATAAATAGTATATTTTATTGTAAACTATTCAGTAATCGCCATAATGCACATTTTTTATCTCTTCGGTATCCTTTGTTGACTAAACTTCACTTGCAAACATTTTGGGCTGTTTATGTATGTATGAATGTATTTATTTATTTTACAAAATTAACACTTAAATAGGACGTAATACCTAATAACGTAATATCTTTAAATTTAGTCTCATAATTTCATAATTACTTTTATTGTTTTTGAAATATGGTTAAAAAACTGCCAAATTTACTGACAAGCATTTATGATAAACTGAAACTAAAATTGTAATGTTGTTACTTATTATATTTGTAATTTGTTTGATACAGTGAAATAAACTTTCATTGCTGTCTTTAGGGTTAGTTGCATGGAATTATGCATAATTTAATCTGATTACTATAATTAAATGTAATATGTAATAATGATACTGTAAAATAATGTGTTACCAAATATGCTTTTAAGATTTGTAACACTTTATTTTACAGTTTCCTTGTTACGCGTTACCTGTACATACTACTGTAATACATTATGCATAAATACATCAACTTAGCCCTAAACCAAAATTTCATCCTAATTATAACCATATAGTAAGTACGTGTAGTTAATTAGCATTACTCAGTATCTTCAAGCAGGCACAAACATCCACTGCACAGGTCTATAACACACCTTGGCTGTCAGTTTCATAACTATTAACTCCAGGTCCGCTAATCCCAAACACATTCCCTCTTTTTTCCAATCCCCCTCCTCAGATATGTGGCCTTTGATGCCGAATTGCTGTGTTAAGCAGTAATAGACACCCGAGAGAGGTGAGGAGAGGTCAAAACATCAAGTGGCTCAACAGCCACCACTGTAAAACTCACTGGACTTCAAGAATGATTTCAAAAGCCACGATACAAACAGCTCAAATTTGGAATAGTGGACACCCATCGATTTCAGATTGAATCACAAGTTGCTCTATAAGCTGTGTTTTTTTTTTCTGTTTAATACATTGCAAGATTAATATATGGATTAAAATTCAGAGAGAATCTCAAAGATCCAGTCAACTGCTGCATTTGGTTGGTTGAAAATGGGCATTCAAAACATTTTATCACCACAGATGTCAGCTGCACTGATTTGATGATTGATTTGAATAATTATGACTTTAATTAAACATAACAATATAGACATATATTGAACAGAAAACAAGATGTTGCTACATTTTTCACATTTGAGAAATAAAAAGTGAGTTGGACCTTCACTCTCTGCTAAATAAGGGACATAGATACATGCACTAAATGTCTCCAAAACAAGAAAACCCATCCTGATGCGCTTGTAAAATTTGCTTATACGTCACTACCGAATCTATGCTCTTAAAGGCTCTGTAAGACTTTGCTCACTACAATCCTCTTTGTGCCTATACTTAGCTGTTATGAAATGGAAACAGAAGGCTACATCAAAGTGTCTAAGGCCACATGCAGCATCCCCTCCGCAGCAGCACAGAGCTGAAAACCGCTCCATACTCAATAAAATCAAAAGGCTATTTTTTTCTACACGATACACAAAGGCATGAGAATGATCTTTCTCATTGATCCAGAAGGCCTAAATATTTTTAGACCCATTGATTTTATGGTCGTGTGTATTCCAGGAAGCCCTAAAACAGAAGTGTGTGTGTGTATCTGTACATGCAGTGCCTATACATGTGTTTGTTTGTGAATCTCTGTGTGTGTGTGTCCAAGTGAAACATATAATCCTCTACCTTTCATGGAAGACTTGAAATATCCTTCTTTCTTCTTGTTGTGTTGAAAAAATGGGTATAACTTTAGTTGACCCCATTAGTTTCCATGCATTTTTTCAAAAATCAACCCTATGAGAAACACTAAAGATTCATATAAAAACAGAAGATCTTTATTGCAACTTTGTCAGAGATTAAAAATGTGAGAAATGTAATATTTCCCATCTACTTCTATTGTATTATTTATATTGTCTTAAGGGGAAATTTGAGCCACAGGTTTTAATGTTAATTAGCTGCACAGAAAACAATAACATTTTAAAAAATGTCATCTTTCTTTTTCTTTCTTTCTTTCTTTCTTTCTTTCTTTCTTTCTTTCTTTCTTTCTTTCTTCTTTCTTTCTTTCTTTCTTTCTTTCTTTCTTCTTTCTTTCTTTGTTTCTTTCTTTCTTTCGTTCATTTGTCATATACTTGTAATTAATTGCACGCCTAACTACAAGTAATATCTAACAGTATGTGTACTTAGTGTAAGTAGTATTTACTTCTGTGTGTAAATAGTCTCTGCCTTTTTAAATGTCTGGTTCTCAAACCATTGCAAAAAAGGTTTCTCACACTTATTTACAGTGCTGCATCACTATTAATTGAGATTAAAAAAAAAAAAAAAAGGGTCACACTTTATATTAGGTGGCCTTAACTACTATGTACTTACATCAAAAAATAAGTACCATGTACTTATTGTGTTCATACTGTATTGCAAAACACTATTACTGCTATTGAGGTGGGATACGGGTAAGGTTAGGGACAGGTTTGGTGGTCTGGGTAGGTTTAAGGGTGGGTTTAGGTGTAAGGGATGGGTCAACAGTGTAATTATAAATGTAATTACAGAAATTAATTACAGATGTAATTACATATAGGTATTTTTTAAAATAAAAAGTACAATGTAAAAACATGTATGTACACAATAAGTGCATTGTATCAAATAATTAATTTGAATGTAAGTACATAGTAGTTAAGGCCACCTAATATAAAGTGGGACCAAAAAAACTAACTAACCACAAATAAGAGATTATTTGAATGTGAAACTGAACTAAACGAAGAAACTGTGAATTTCCCTTGGATGATTCAGAGGTCGAGCTTCCAATTTCTAGTAGACTTTCATAAAACAAAATAACAAAACTGTGCAGCCATTCAAAAAAATCAATTTGTCAAAACTTGTTGTGCACATTCATGTACCTAAATAAGAAAAAAATCACAAAATTGCATGAATAAATTAGTAATTTTACCAAAGTCTGTGTACAATAACTTTAAATCGAAATTGGGTTAAAATTGAAAAACACCAAAAATTTATGTAAAAGCAGAAAACCTCTAGCTTTATCAAAAAAACAAAAAAAACAAACAAACAAACAAACAAACAAACAACAACAACATTGTATTATTGGAAATATTACTAGAAATCCATACTACTTACACTACAAACAATGTAAGATACTATTTATACTTGTAGGGACCATTTGCACATTAGCAGCATAACTACAATAAATGCCATCTTACATTATTTGTACTTAGTGTTATTTATTCCCTGCCCTTTTTTTTCTGGCTCTCAAACCTTGCAAGGGTAAAATCATTTTTTCACACTTCTTTTCAGTGCTGCAGCAGTCTAGTAATTGAGATACAAAAATGACCAAAGACATGCTTTGACAGATTTTACGACTATCAAACTCAACCAGAAGACGAGTCTTCATTTTCGAATAAGCATTGAAACTTTAATTTTATAAGTTGTCTTGTATTTTAAAGATTAATGTTTGGCAAACTCCAATAAAGGTTTTCTGTTTTTTTTTTTCCCCCTGACTCTTATCTGTTTTTCAAAGTTTTGTATAGCCTTTCAAAAACACATCTATACTTTGCATGTACATTCATTACCCTAAATGAGAAATACTGATAACATTTCAAGAAGTAGTAAGTAGTTTAACCAGTGTTTCAGTTGAAAAATAAACAGGGGTCAAATTGACCCCACCACAACACCAAGCTTAAAAGGAATTGAAGTAATTTATAACAAAGCCCAAATGCTTATTAAAATGTATGCTTGACATATTGCACTTCCACAGTTATTGCACTTTATGACTAGATCATACATTAAAATGTGCATTTTCTCCAGCCAAAAGAGTTCATTTTTAGGATGATTGGATGAATATTTGCTGTGTAAGAATGGTTTTTGTAACGCTTAATTGCATGACAACTTCTAACCAAACAAACAAACAAACTTTAAATCTCCCAAAACCCACTGGCGCTGTGCATCTGTCCTGTTAACCGTCAGACCCGGTTCTTTCAATGTCTGCGTATGGGTAATTGAGAAAATGATTTCTGAATATGAGTTCATCTGTGGGTGCTCTTTAATTAGATATGGGGAATTAGTGCTCTCACATTAATATGCATTAAAATGGATAAATTTCTCAAATTCATCATGACTGCGTGGCAAATAGCGAACGCAAGCCATTGAAATCGGAGTGCTGTGTGTGTTTACTGCAATCTCTGCCTGAATCACTGATGCTCAGACTGCTGATTATGTGCTTTTGTTGGTATGCACCTGAACACATATTAATGCTGTCAGCAAGAGACGTGCTGTTTTGGCTGGATATGACGACAGAACTACTTTGAAGAACAATGTGTGCTGCGTTATTAGAGATGGAGAAATGATAATCCTTTAATCAAAAGTAAATTCTCTCTTCATACATGGATGGCCTCTCATTTGCCACATAAAACTGAAAATAATTCCACTAAAACTGCACAGGTGAGGTGAGGCATCTCTTCAGAATAATTTTATGAGTTTTTGAGCAGAGATTTAACACACAATCTTACTGGGGTTATCAAATATTATATTTGCGCAGGATTTATGCAAAGATTTTGTGTTTCTTCAACTATGGACAATTAATTTAATTTAATATTCCCATTAACAATGTCATTTTCTTTTCTTCATTTTCTCCGAAATCATTTCCACAACATTTCAGATGTATTGTGTTTAATAATATTCTGTGGTGAAATGATGGTGATGGAAATTTGCATATAAACATTTATTGTGATTGATTTCTCTTTATCATTTCTCATACAGTACCTCTTCAGACAACACTGTTGTCTCTTTGGTAATCAAGTACACTAACTTTAGACAAAACTTTATTAGTCGCAAAATTGTTAGCATGACAGAAACAATGAGTGGAATAGTCATAATTTTTGTCATAACATTTACTTATTTGTTTGTTTGTTTATTTACTCTTAAGTTTTTTTTTCTGTACTGATTATAATAGTTTAACAATAATTAATATTTTCATAGTTTAAAGGGGTGGTTTACTGTGATATCACTTTTTTCAGTTTAAATAGTGTGTAATGTTGCTGTTGGTGCATGAACAGTATCTGCAAAGTTGCTGCGCTGAAAGTTCAATGTAAGCGGAGATATCGTCTTTTAAAAATCAGGAAGTTTAATGCCTACAAAAACGACTCATATGGGACTACAACAAACTACTTCCTGGGTTGCATACGAAATAAACCCATCAACCCCTCCCTCCGGAACATGCAGAAAAGGGGGCAAGGCCATGTTCTGCGGCTTTGTTGCAGAGGAAGAATTATATTGGAGAGTTGTAGCCGTGCCGTCGAAACGGTGTTATTTTCACCCAGCTGTCAGGTCTTCTGTGTTCGGGCTTCCTATGGACGTTGTAGTTCATCAACAATGGTTAAAATTTATGTTTGATTATGTTCCTGACAATTACAATCCTAATTTAGCTCTCTGTGCTGCGCATTTTACGGAAGACAGCTTCCCGAATCTACACGAGTTCAATGCCGGATTCACACAGAAACTGTTACTAAAACATGGAGCAGTTACACCTCTAAAACCAGAGGCAGCAGTTGTTGGGCCACAACCTGTAAGTAAGATTTCATCATTTTAAATGTATTTGCATGTATAATTTCAGACGTAATGTTTTAGTTTTACCAAGGACGCAATGCCAACGCTGGCTTTAGTAGCCAGTTAGTTAAATGCTATTTCGTGTGTCTGTGACAAACGCGTACAAACATTTTGGACCCGAATTTGTAATTATGTACTAATTTTGTAAATGTATTTTCCATGTATACTTTATGACGTAATTTTTCGATTTGATCAAGAACGTAAACACAAGCCAACACTGTTTGGTTAGTAGCCAGTTAGTTCGATGCTATTTTGTGTGTATAAGACAAACGTGTACAAACTTCAAAAAATTATATGTAATCACAACAGCAAACTTCCATTCAGAAACGTTTGTAAGAGCCGTGCTTGCAGAAGTTCTGCTTGAATCTCTTCATTACCGCTTTCTGGGTCTGATTCTGGCTTAAACTGATACGGCAATATTGACACCATTATTTACATTTGACTGGAGCACGTGCAGCTGTCGCCCGTGAAGGTAATGGGCGTGAAGTTTCCGGACAATGTGCAGTACGCAGTTTAGCCAATCACAACACACCGTCCCAACTAACCAATCTGAGCCCGTCACCTGTTTCTGAGGGAGTGGTTTCAGAGAATCAGGAAGTCAACCGGTCGTTCAAATGACAGAGGAGAAAGCGGCTTACAATAAAGGTGAAATATATGAAAAATAAGGCGTTTTTTAACAAATGAAACATGAAGACGTTATATTGCACCCCATAAACACAATCAAGCAAAGAAAAAAAGCAGTAAACCACCCCTTTAAGATTAGAAGTGTGGGTTTAGAAGGGGAAAACAAAATATATTCACAAAAGTATGGTGAACACAGTCATTTTTTTAACAAACAAACAAAACATATTTCACACATATTTATATTATTATAGTTTAAATATAATTTAAATATAATTAAGATTTTTAGGATGAACTTCATAGTTTTAATATTACAAGTCCGGGATTAGGACAAGGAAATAACAATAACATCTATTCATCAGCAAAAATAAATGAAGGTATAGTGAAAACAGTCATAATTTTTCAAGATTTCAATCTTCTTTAGATTATCATAGTTGTAATATAATTATTTTTAGAATGGATTTTTAAAGTATAATTTAAAATGATTTAGTTCGACAAATTAAACAATGAGAAATGTTGCATTTTTCATTCATCAATTTATTAATAATATATATATATTATATATATTATTATTATTATTTTATTTTTTAATGGTTTTAGTTTGAGTTAACAATAACAAATGAGTTAATAATAAGTAGAATTGACACATTTGTATGTTAATGAATTATTTTGTTTGCATTAAAAAAAAATCCATTGCACACCCTAGTAAAAAAAGTATATATATATATATATATATTTATTTATTTTTTTTTCATACTAAGTATAGTTCAAATCTATTAACATATTTATTTACTGACATATCACTCGAGACTGAGCCTAAAATGTGTTTTAATGTCACTATTGATGAGGATTGTATGATCTTTGAATAAATGCAAGATATTTAAAGTGTACCTGAAGTATACTTGCAATAGTTCCACTTTAGCACAATCAAATATACTTCAGTATATCTTTAGTTGGACTTCAGCACTACTTCTGCACAATTAAAGTACAGTTGCAAGATATTTTACATACAGTACATACAGTAAATATGTAAATGTATTTGTAGTATACTTAGCATGAAATAAATGCATTTCAAATACATTTTAGTTTATCTATTTTTCAAAAGGGCATGGTCATATTTAGGAAAATTAATGAAATGACATTGGGAAATTAGGATTATCTTGGATTAAAGAAAGGAGCCAAAAACTCACTCATCCTGTTGGAAGAAAGCAGCACGACTAACAGCGTATGAAGCCACTTCCTCCCACAGCATCAAACAACATGCCTCTTATCAGCTTAAAGGGCAGCTTCAGCCACAACAATGAGCATCAAATCAATGGTTACACTTGACTGGATCTGTTCAGAAACATGGCCCTGCTCTCTCCCAACATGCATTTAGCTGAACCCTTGACACCGCACACTGTGAGCAGAAACACAAATAGAAAGTTAAGACACTGCGAGTTCACTCGGGTTCACCTGGACCAAAGGATCGTTTCGGGTCACAGGCAGCTTGGGAGGAGGCCGTATCAAAGTTTGCTGTCAGGTAAGACAGAGAAATTGTATTTGCAGAGAGGTTGAACTCTTCATTTGTACAAATATAACCACTATACCGCAGCGAAAGTTCGCGACCTCACCTGACAAAGTTCATGGTGGACTCCAAATGGGCCAAAAACTCTTCTGACTCAAAATCTCTTGCAGACATTGATACACTAAAAAGAAAATCTGGGGAACCTACTACCACAACCAAAATAAAGTAAAGTAAAGTAAAATAAATAAATAAATTAATTAAACATTTTAAGATGGAAACATTATTTTGATGAGTTCTGCTCTTTTTATCAACATAAAAATGTTGACTGTAAAATTACATTTCTGTTTATTGATTTTTTTTAAAACATTTCTTGATTTTGAAAAGCATTTTTAAAATATTACAAATTTCAGAGTGTCACATTTGAAAAAAGAAATAATTTGAACTAATGAATGAAACTTTAATAAAAACTTCAATAAAAATCAGCATTTTAAGTAATCAACTTAAAAATTTGTGCATATGCTTAATTTGTGCTAATTATTAAATGAATAGTTCACCCAAAAATAAAAATCTGCTAAAAATTTACTCTCCCACAGGTCATTCAAGATGATTATAGATGATAGATGAGTTTGTTTCTTCCTCAGATTTGGAGAAATATAGCACTGCATCACAATGTATCCTCTGCAGTGAATGGGTGCCGTCAGAATGAGAGTCCAAACAGCTGATAAAAACATCACAATAATCCACACCACTCCAGTCCATCAATTAAAGGAACACTCCACTTTTTTTGGAAATAGGCTCATTCTCCAACTCCCCCAGAGTTAATAAGTTGAGTTTTACCGTTTTTGAATCCATTCAGCTGATCTCCGGGTCTGGCGATGGCACTTTTAGCATAGCTTAGCATAGATCATTGAATCCTATTAGACCAGTAGCATCGCGTTCAAAAATGACCAAAGAGTTTCAATAGTTTTCCTATTTAAAACTCGACTCTTCTGTAGTTATATAGTGTACTAAGACCGGCGGAAAATGAAAAGTTGCGATTTTCTAGTCCTATTTGGCTAGGAACTATACTCTCATTCCGGCGTAATAATCAAGGAACTTTGCTGCCGTAACATGGCCGCAGCAGGCGTAGTGATATTACGCAGCGCCTGAAAGTAGTCCCCAGCTAGGTAACTAGTTATAATATAGCTGGGGGCTACTTTCAGGCGCTACGTAATATAACTGAGCCTATTTCCAAAAAAAGTGGAGTGTTCCTTTAACATCTTTTGAAGAGAAAATCTGTGTTTTTGTAAGAAACAAATCCATCATTAAGGCGTTTTAACTTCAAACCATTGCTTCCATCTAAATTATGAGTCCTCTATCCATAGTAACACTTCCTTCAGTGTAAAAGTCATCTCGTCTGAATCAGGAGAGAAATTTGCACAGATCAAGTACTATTTACTATAGTGAAAACAGTCCAAAGCAGATCTAAACAAATATGTGGGTGGATTTTGTTGTGGGATGACAACAAGAGATTATCTTTTTTTTCACCGAAGGAAGCGTTATTATGGATTATGGACTGTTTTTGTTGAGGCAAAACATTTGTTTTTAGAGTGTGGAATTTGACCTTTGCTGGTGGAATGGCTTCAGTTACACAGTTTCCTCAGATTAGACAGTGATTAAGATGATAGATTTGAGGCCGAGGATGATGCACGAGGAGCCCTTCCTTCCTTCCTTCCTTCCTTCCCAGCGTGAGGAGGACACGACTGTGACACTCCTGACATGATGTGATTTAGACATCAGCGCAGAGGATGTACACTGTCAGCGTCTCCAGCCCCTCATTAGGATGCCAGTCAGATATGATTCTCTCCGTGAGAGGAATGTTCCCTCGTTTTATCACGCAAATGATCAGGGGGAAGAATCTGGAAGAACAACTCGGCATCAAATATACAGGCAAATATTAACGTGACAGGAAATATTCTGTGGCTCAAATCCCCTCTGGAGCCTTTGCGTTGGGTTGTAAAGCGGAAGGTTGTAATGTTGTAGCGCCTTGAGGGGCTTATTAGGATCTATAAAAGCTGCAAACTACCTGTATTTCTGTTCTTTGTCACCGCTGTGTGCTTCTCCGGCTCTCTTTTGCTCTCTCCCGCCCCGACTTTATTTCTTGTCTAACGCCAGCTTTGAGAAAAATGAGGATGGTTTAGTATTCATAACTCATGTTTTATTTGCAAATAGGCTTTAGAGCAGAACAGATTCTGCTTTGATTCTGTCATGTGCTGGAGCTCGTGTGATGTCGAAGCGCTGCGAAATGAGAATTTGACAACCGTATACAAATTTGGCGCTATTGTTCTTGTAAATCTTAGTCATGTGCACATGTGTGCAAAGCACATTCACCCAAAATCCTCTAAAGGTAATGTCTAAGACAGCTCTGTTATCTTAAAAGCCCCTCCACATTCTAATATTTCATAGCCTTGGAGAAGGAAAGTATTGCTGAGAATTATTCATTTTCCGCTGTGTGAAAAGTTCAGCGCATGAATTTCTCCACAGCTCATGCGGACGCAGGAGGAAACTATTACAGGATTTGGGCTCTCTACTGAAGATGATTGCTGAAAGCCCATTATTTAAGGCACAAGACGAATGTGGCATCGAGATCACACCTCTAATTCACAGTCGTGTAAGAATAGAGAACGGCAGGCTAATAAATAAGACCTGAAGATGCAGAAAGGATTGATGGTATACATGTATTGATGCTGAAAGACTGGCGCTGTAAATGTCCTGTTGACTGAGAGCTGAGGAGAATCAGTGAACTCATTTTAGCTCAATTAACACAAATATCTCTACACACACCTTTAGGGTTTTGTGTTAATCAAAGCAGTGTTGATTACTACATTGATTACTATGACAGAACCTGGTTTTGCCTAGTTTGTTAACAAACAACAACAACAAAAATGTACACATCTCAGTTCTGTTCAAAAGTTTTCACCCCTCTGCTTTTAATGCATGGTTTTTCCTTCTGGAGCATCACTAAGCGTTTGAACCTTCTGTAATAGTTGCATATGAGTCCCTCAGTTGTCCTTCAGTGTCTCTCAAAACCATACAGTTACTTTTGGAAAACTTCAAATATGCAGAATATGCTGAAAAACTGAAGAATGTGCAGGAACTGCTCAGGACCAACGCAGGACTCATGAGCAACTATCACAAAACAGAAAACCAGTCGTGGATCATACAGGAAATATAGTATTAAGATTCAAGGGTATGTAAACTTTTGAACGGGGTCATTTTTATGAAATTCAGTTATTTATTTTTTTTCTTGTGGCGTATATATATATATATATATATATATATATATATATATATATATATATATATATATATATATATATATATATATATATATATATATATATATATATATAAGCATCTGTTATGTGAAATAGCTTATTCAGGACAGTATTAAATAAAAAATAGCATGCAGTTTTCATGAGCTCTCTTATTTTGTTAAAATTATTAACACATTTGCATATTCTGCAAGGGGTAGGCTAAGTAAACTTATGAGCACAACTGTATATATATATATATATATATATATATATATAATCTCAATTTATTTACCAATATAATATGATATAATATTAATGAATAGTATATTATTTATATTGACTGTTTGACTGAAATAAAATATAAATTTTCTAAAATTAATAAGTTGAAGAATGAAATATTACTAAAACCAAAAGCATAAATTAAAGCAAAATCAAAATATATAAAATAACATAATTAAATTGGTAAAACTTAAACTGTAAATATAAAACTAAAAGCTAATTATAAATATGAATAATATAATAATAGCACATAAATAATAATAATAAAAAAAAAACAGAAATTATTAATTGTATTGATTAAAACTGATATTATATAAAAAATGTAAATAAAAAAATGGAAGTGGAAGTGCTAAAATTACAAGTAATAAAATGACAAAATACTCATAATGAAATGACTAAAACTTAAAAACCCTGAAATATAAAGCTAATTCAAAATAGTGTAGAGATCTTCATCTGCATTCGTGTGTTGACATTTGAGTCTTTGTAACTTTCAAACAGAAAGGTCTGTAATGTGTCTGTGTGAGCAGAGCAGTGACACGCCAGCCATCAATCAGGAAACATTTGCTTATTATAAACTTGCCATTAGTCTGACAGCTGCACCTGCCATCAGCGTTAAAGCAGAGAAACGCCTTTAAAGCCTTTAACTGTCTTTATCATGCTTCATGAATACAAATGAGTATTATCCGTGTGCTCAAGTACTGTAATGCTAATTCACATTGTCATATGTAGTCATTGTGGTGTGTTGGCTCGTCAGCGCAGCTGATTTGTAATGCTCAGAAAGTGACAGTACTCGATGCATGCATGCACACAGAGGCTCCTTCAGCTCTCCAAGTAGGTCATGGAGAATCAGCCACTCTTGAAATAATAATAGAGACTGACCCAGCTGTGAACAGGTATGAAGACTGGCCATCAGAACAATGGAGAAGCATGCTGTTAATGCCATGAACACGGCTTCTAGGATTTATTAGTCATTTTGGTAAAAACCATGCTAGAAAATAAATGATAAAAAATGTAGCCAGGCGTATATTTAATACAATTGAAAAATGAAAATGTATAGGCTATATCTTTTTTGTTTTGCTGCTTCGAGATCTAGATATTATTAAGATATTTATTATTAATTTCTTTATTTTTATTTATAATAATTGATAAAAAAGATAATTAAATAATTTTAAAAATAATTTAGAAAATGTATTAATATATTTGCTTAATTATATTAATGACAAGATGTTTTGAGATGGTTTTATTTTTTGTATTAATACATAACATTTTGTAATAATAAAAAAATAAAACTATCTCAAAACATCTAATGTCGTAATATAATAATAATAATAATAATATTATTATTATTATTATTAGTAGTAGTAGTAGTAGTGTATTGTGTTATATAATGCTATATATGCTTTTAGCTTTTATTTATTTATTTATTTATTTATAATTATTCATCTATCTATCTCTGTTTAGCTGTTTTGATATCCATAGAATATAGATTTTACTGGAAAAAAAACCCAAAACATTAAGAATTGTTTAAGCATTAAGGATTTAGATTTTGCAGTGTATACTTCATGTATACAGAATATAGACAGAAAATAAAAGTAATAAATTATATAGTGCATGGCTGTTGTGTTCAATACAATATTGATAATAGTTTATTTTTTATGAAAGAGCAGACGTCTATTTATCTTCAGAGGTCAGAAGTGGAGGCTTTTATGTAACTTTCACTTTTAATACAATATGACTACGTTTTTTTTTTTTTTTTTTTTTTTCAAAGCACAAAGGGTGAAAGTGGCCAAGAAAGTTGCAAGCAGCATCTTCCGATAGCACTCAGTGTAACAGCAGCGGTGTGTGAATCCCAGAGTTGCTGGCCTGCTCTCCCCCGGACGGCGAGTGTGTTCTCTGGTGTGATGTCCAGAGACTCGGCTTCATGCACAGTTAATGTCTCTGCTGTCTGGATGATTAACGTGGGCTGTTTCACTCTCCCGTACGGGCCCCAAAAACTTGGTCCCACCTCACCTCACCTGCTCTGCCCGCTGCACTCGTGGCCTTGGTAAAAATAGACCCGTCCAATATGAGCTGCCTTTTGTTCTGCCTTCTAGGCAGGAACATACAGTCTATTCTTATAGACCGCTGGATATACAAGCGTGATGGACAAGACCATATAATGCAGCGGATTTGATATTAAATAACACTTATTAACACAACTTTAATACACAAGTATCTTACATGTTATTTAAGGACTCTGCCCTCTAAAGAAAAGCTTAGAAATTTCAAAATTTGATTTTATTTGTTCATGTACATTACTGGTCAAAAGTCTGGAATATGTTAAAAGAAGTATTAGCAAGGCAGCAATTATTCCACCAAAAATACAGTAAAAATGGTAATATTGTGAAATATTACAATTTAATAGAACTGCTTTCTATTTGAATATATTTTAAAATGAAATTTTCAAAGATATCAAAGATATCAAATCTATCTATCTATCTATGGATCATGTGACACTGAAGACTGGAGTAATGGCTGCTGAATAAACTTCATACAGAAAACAGTTTATTTAAATTTTAAGAATACTTCAATTTTTATTTTTACTGTGTTTTTTTGTAGGAAAATAAATGCAGCCTTGGTGAGCATAATAGACTTAAAAACTTAATTCTTAATGATTCAAGAGTTTTGACAGGTATGATAAACAATTTTGGCTCTTTTTGGTCACAATTGATGCGCAGTATAATGGTAATATAATATCCTGTAATATAATCACATCTACAGACGAACTGCTCAGGAAAGCCTCAAAAAGACACTCCTGTATTCTTGTCTATCAATACTGATTAGTAGCACACTCACTTTTGCAGTCCACACTATCGATCCGACATGTCAATAGCAAGTCCCAAGCTGTAGCATTAATAAAACTCTTTATTGAATCGAGCCACGGACCTGAGGGTGTGATAAAAGTGGTTTGAGGACAATTAATTTCCCTGATAGCGTAGAAACGGCAAGGCCTGTGCCTGCTGCGCCTCCGTCCTTCACACTGTCTGATCTGCTCGCCAACCGCATTGAAGTCTGATGCTAATTTGAATGACACCGATGGAAATCTTGGCTCGCTTTCAGGGGACTAGATTTGGGCTGGCCCACGACCTTCTCCGCAAGAACATGGAAAACGTCTTTGCTCAATATGTCACAGCGGCGGTAATAGAGGAAGACAAGAACGACGCCGGGATCATTTTAAAACTGCAGCAGGACAGTTTGGAAAAACTAAAGAAAGTGTGAGATGATACGGCGTACGCTTGACAGATGTAAGATGAGATGTAAAAGTGCGGGTTACACTTTAGTGTACGGTGTCCTTGTACATTTGTGTGATGGTACATTTAAGTACTGAGAAATATTAATTAACAGCATATACTTACTATAGGGTTAGGGTTTGGTCTAGGGTTACTCTAATAATAATTAAGCAATATTTGTTTTGTAATCAAAAGAATTTGGCCAAATTTATATATATATTTTTTTTTTTAATTGCAATCACAATTTTTGTTAGAATATCAAATTTAGATATTTTCCCTACAAAGTACAGCCCTACATTGTCCCATAGTTTTTCCATCATTTTATATATATATATATATATATATATATATATATATTACAGTGATGTTGTACAATAATTTCTTATTTTGTTATTATTTAGTAATTTTCATATTTTTATTTAGTAATAATATATTTTTTTATTTAAATATTATTTAACTACTACTACTACTACTATTACTACTACTTATTATAATTATAATCATTATTATTATAAAAAAGTGATCCTAAAAAAATAATCATATGTTCATAACTGTTATTACTAAGGTAAGTACATGTAACATATACAATTCTCTAAAAAGTGTTATCAAAGTATGTTCTCAAATTATTATCTAGAATAACTGTACTGAACTATAGAAATAATAATAATAATAATAAAAACCTGCAGAAAAATGTTTGTAAAACTGTAAAAATGCAGCATTTACTTTACCACATACAGGGAAAAACTGTAAATTGTTTAACATTGCATTGTATGTCATTTTACTGTAAAACACTGTCAAATTTATTTTTTTGCAAGTAAAATCTTGAAAAAGAAAAGGGAAAAAAGGAAAAGAAAATAATTATCGTTTAATGTATAGCAAAAAAAAAAAAAAAAAAGTACAGAATTGCCATCGTCGCATACATTATATTTTATTTAAATACTTTTGTTTCTTCTCATTTTTCATTTATCGATACCTTTTAAAGGTAAAAAGTGGATTTTGGAAGTTCACGTAGATTGGTAACTGAAGCAATTTCCTTTGTTCATATATAATTTTGAGTAATTAACGATTCATTTTGAAAATTTGGAGGTTTTCATTTTGGATTTAGTTCCAAGACATCCTGCAACATACACATTTTGCCATCCTGTATATCAGAAAATAAAGCAAATCAGTGTGCTAAAGACATAAACATCCTATGCTTGTGTTCTTAGAGACCAAATTATTTTCAAATCTTAATTACGTTTAGTGGAGTCAAATCTGAAGCAAATTAGCTTTCTAAACACAGTTGAAACAAAAGTGTTAAAATGGGGTTAATTGAATTTTAAGCCTTGTCACAGAAGATTACGAAGTCCATGAAACACCACTTTAATTATGCCATTAGCATGTGGATTAAGGTCACCAATATTTTTAACAAGCAATTACGGTCTCACTGTCTATGCATTCACAGCGGTTTGTATCTATGGCTTTCTGGCTGCTGTTTTGCCATGCTAAACATTTAGCATAATGTAGAATAAGACTTTTTTTTTTTTGGATGTTACTGATATCTTATGATAACTATGAAATGACACCTTATTGATGAGATGTGTTAAAAAGCGTCCAGTGAAGCAGCTGAAACCTCATGTCCAGGCAGTCAGTATGATATTTTCTCTCGTCCTTGCATGTCAAATCATATTGACAGAAAGCTAAGGACATAACCATGTCAAAGAATTATTCATGTCAAACTGTTCAAGTTATGACAGGCTGGAAATATTCACATTTTTTTTTAAAGATCTGCAGCATGTTGTTGTGTTTTTCTGGATGGACGGATCCTCTCGGTTTGAAGCAAACTTTGAAGTCATTTGGCCTGTCATTTCAAGCAACACGACTCTCGGCTATTACATTAATGAGTATTGATGACGGTTGATAATTACCAAATTAAACCAAATTACTGATGATATGGAAAATAATTGCACATCATTACATTTGCATGTTTTATTCAACAGGAGTGGATCTGGCAGTAGCATAAAATGTTACGTTGTCCTAGGGCTGCACGATTAATCAAAATAAAAACAGAATCGTCAAATGGCTTATTGCGATTATCAAATTGCAAGGGCTATGATTTATTTATTTGACAAGTAAATATGTGCATTGTGTGTTTCAGAGTGAAGCGCAGCACTGTGTTCTTTTTCACGAGAGCAGCTCATAATCTGACGGTGTTTTCAGCAGCTCGATTCACAGGAAATGGATTTAACATTGATTTGTGTAACATGCGCCAACCATCCCATCAAAATGAAAGAAGTATTGATGATAATAATAATAATGATGTGAGATTACTTTTTTGTTGTTTTGAGATTTACAGAGAATTTGACTTGGTACTGCTGATGGATTAATGTTTGAAAATGAAGAAGTAAAGACAGCCATAAATATTAGTATTGCAATTTTACTGTTGTAATGTCAAACAATTTTTTTTTTCTTAAATACTTTATATTTTTATTTTTAAATGAAACCTGACAATACGACAGCCATAAATATTAGCATTGTAATTTTACAGTTGTAAAGTATTATTATTATTATTATTATTATTATTATTATTATTATTATTATTATTATTATTATTATTGATGGTTTACTTGGTGTTGTTGATGGTTTGATATTTGAAAATGTAGAAATAAAAACCATAAGTTTTAGTATTGTATTTTAACTGTCGTTATGTCAAATAAAATCACTATATTATTTTTCTTAAATAATATCTTATTATTTTAAAATGAAATATGACAATATGACAGCCATACATATGTTTTATTGTAATTGTACAGTTGCAAAATATTATTATTATTATTATTATTTGACTTATTGTGCTCTAATTGTTGTAATGTCAAATACAATTATTATTACTAATAATATATTATTTTTCTTACATGCTAATTTTTTTTTCTTCTTCTTCTTCTTCTTAGTAGTGGTAGTAGGCTATGTTATTTGACTTTATTGTTTTATTTTACAGTGAAATATTACAATAGAAATGTCATAATGATACTGCATATCATGACATCATTTTGGGCAAAGCACAGCAAACCTGGATTTTCTTTTTAAAATCACAATCATGATTTTTCTCCAAATCGTGCCGCCCTATGTTTTTTCATCATTGTCTGTCTTTACATACTTGTAATGAGAAGCACTTATCGTGCAGCACTAGACAGTTCTGTTCTGAGTTCCTTCTCTTTCTCCATCACCATGTTGTCAATCTCTCCTTCCCGTCCCATCGTTCCCATCGTTCTCCCTCGCCCATCCATCCATCCATCCATCCGTCCCCCATTGCCCCCCAAGGTAAAGCACTGACAGAAGAACATCCCATCCACCTCTCGCCGTGCTAACCCGCTCTGTCAGCGCCGCTCCCCTCGGTCCGTGACTTTCTGCTGATGTCCCGGAGACTCGCATGCCGCAGCAATCTGAAAGGCCTGTGTTTGCCTCAGGGCATGATGGGACCTCCCTCAGAAGAGCCTGCAAACCCCGCCACAGTCCACAGCGTCCCTAAAACCCTTTTATTTTCACTTTTTATTAATAAAGGCATCTTAAGCGCACTCGAGGTAATTAGCGCTGTGTTGTGTCGGCGCTGCGGAACAGATGCTGATTGACAATAAAGGCAAGTTGCTCAATCAGCCGCCATTTGTCTGCTGTCATTAATTATCAAGCAAAGTTTACGTTTGGTCCCCAAAGTTGATAGTTTGGGAGAAGAGGAATACGTCCCTTCTGTCGCTCATTACTCTTTAAAGCAGAAGATGGCAGCGTGTGGATGGAGATGGAGGACGGCTGTTGTTGAGCAGCTGGCAGAAAGAGCCAGAAATCTCACACTCAGCTTTTTGCTCATTACTTGACTAATTGTTTGGTTTTGCATATCGCTTTATCGGCTTATTTAACACACTTAGTAAAATATTTGATGTTGACTTAAACTAAACATGGCAAAAGCAGCATTATTTTAGGATTATTTATATAGGCCTACTATTATATAGGCTATATATATATATACACACACATAAATATATACATATATATATATACAGTGCTGCTTGAAAGTTTGTGAACCCTTTACAATTTTCCAAAACATCAGATTTTCATAAAGTCCTGAAAGTAGACAAAGAGAACCAAATCAAATAAGTGAGAGAAAAATGTATTTATTGAGAAAAATGATCCAGTGTTACATATCTGTGTTGCAAAAGTATGTGAATCTCTTGGATTAGCAGTTAATTCAAAGGTGAAAATAGAGTCCATCTGTGCAGAGGTGTTTTCAGTCAGTGCAATGACTATCAAATATCAGTACGTGACCTGTTTTATTTAAAGAACACGGATCTATCAAAGTCTGATCATGTTTGTGGAAGTGAATCATGTCACGAACAAAGAAGATTACTGAGGAGCTCAGAAAAAGAGTTGATGTTGCACAGTCAGACAGATTGTGTACAAATGGAGGAAATTCAAGACCACTGTTACCGTCCAGAGAAGTGGTCGACCAACAAAGATCTCTCCAAAGCAGAACGTGTAATAGTTTGCGAGGTTGCAAATGCTCCCAGGGTAACTTCTAAGCAACTAAAGGCCTTTCTGACATTGGCTAATGTTAATGTTCATGAGCCCACCATCAGGAGAACACTGAGAAACCGTGGTGTGCATGGCAGAGTTACAAGAAGAAAGCCACTGTTCTCCAAAAAGAAAATCGCTTGCTAAAGATCATGCGGACAAGCCAGAGGTCTATTGGAGAAAGGTTTAATGGATGGGTGAAACCAAAATAGAACTTATTGGTTTAAATGAGAAGCTATTATGTTCGGAGAAAAGAACACACTGCATTCCAGCTCAAGAATCTCATCCCATCTGTGAAACATGGTGGTGGTATCATGGCTTGGGCCTGTTTTGTTGCATCTTGGCCAGGACAGCCTACTATCATTGATGTAACAATGAATTCTAAATTATAGCAGCAAATTCTAAAGGAAAACATCAGGACATCTGTTTAAGAACTGAGTCTCAAGAGAACGTGGGTCATGCAGCAAGACAACAACCCCAAACACACAAGTCATTCTACCAAAGAATGGTTAAAGAAGAACAAAGTTAATGTTTCGGAGCGGCTGAGTCAAAGTAAAGACCTTAATCCAATTAAAATGGTGCAGAAGGACCTAAGAAAGCAGTTCATAGGAGGAAACCCACCAACATCACAGACTTTAAGTGGTTCTGCACTAAGGAATGGGCTAAAACTCCTACATGTTATTGTGCGGCACTGATCAGCACTTAAAAGAAACTTTACCTTCAGTTACTGCAGCAAAAGGGATCACACCAGATACTGAAAGCAAAGATTCACATACTTTTGCAACATGAAGATATGTAACACTGGATTATTTTTCTCAATAAATAAATGACAAAGAAAATATTTTTCTCTAACTTGTTTGATTCGGTTCTCTTTGTCTACTTTCAGGACTTACATGAAATTTTGATGGTGTTTTGGGTCATAATTATGCAGGAATATAGAAAATCCTAAAGGGTTCACAAACTTTCAAGCATTATGTATATATATATATATATATATTTGGTAACACTTTATTTTGATAGTCCACTTTAGACATTCTACTAACAGTAAGTATCTTTGCAACTATGTCAACTAGCGGTCATTAGGGTATTAGTAGACTGTCTGCTTAATATCTTCTAACACTTTATTTTGATGGGTCTACAACATACAACATATTGACTATGAGAAACTTATTCTACTAAACCATAACCTACCCTATGTTCCGGGATTAAAGGTGAGAAACATCGACGATGGGTGGCTCCCGGCTGACGACCTGCAGCCAGCTCAAACGGCACCGGCAGAGGTGTGTCAGGCAGAGATGCCTTGCAGGTATGCTTACCTGTGCTTTCATCTATCTATCTATCATCTATCTATCTATCTATCTATCTATCTATCTATCTATCTATCTATCTATCTATCTATCTATCTATCTATCTATCTATCTATCTATCTATCTATCTATCTATCTATCTATCTATCTATCTATCTATCTATCTATCTATCTATCTATCTATCTATCTATCTATCTATCTATCTATCTATCTATCTATCTATCTATCTATCTATCTATCTATCTATCTATCTATCTATCTATCTAAATTAATTTTAGTACCTTTATACTGTATACTATTATAATATTTTAAAATATTTTGAATTAGCCTTTATATTTATATCTTTTATACTTATATTTTTAGTGAAGCTTTGTCATTTTCTTTACATTTTTATTTATTAATTTTAGTACTATTATAGTCTATATACTGTATTAGTATATAAATATAAATACTGTATTATAGTATTTTTTAATGTTTTAGTCAAGGTTTTCTCATTTTCATGATTTTATTTTAATATTTCTATTTAGCTTTATTTTTATTTTAAATTATATAATATATTATATCATATACTGCTATATTTTTCACTATTTTGAATAAGACTTTTTGGCATTTATATTTTCATTTTTATATTTTAGTTTATGTTCTAGTCAAGCTTTTGTAATTTTTCTTTTTTTATATTTATTTTTATTTTTTTATTTTAATGTCATCTTAGTACTTTTATAGTATATACTGTATGTTTGTCATTTATTATATTTTTAATATTTGTTTTTAGCTTGAATTTATTTCAGTGTGGGTTTTAGTAATTTTAGTACTGCAACGGACCTATTTTACTTATTTCTTATTTTTATTTCATTTCTAATTTCAGTGTAAGTTTTCAACAATTTTTCATAATTGTTTTAGCTTCATTTAGCTTTATTTAGCTTACATTTATTTTTAGTTTTAATAATTTTAGTGCTTCATCTTACCTATTTTATGTATTTTTTCATTATTCTTTTTCATATTTTTATTTCAATTTCTAAGTTTTTTTATCCAGTTTTTATATTTTATTTTGTTTCAGCTTCATTTACATCAATGAAAATAATTATTAAGATTTATAAGAATTTGTTTGCAATTTTTTAGTTAACAACAACACTGTCAAATAACATTTCTTTACAAATGAATTGCACTCTGTGTTGAGCACCCAGTTAACTAGATGAATTATGCAAATAAGGTGGAAGTTCTATACACTAACCTTTAATCTTGAAAGCAGCAAATGTCAATCTCACAGGTTTGCCATCTATTGACACAACCACTCTTTATTACTTTAAAACTTTGCCAGCTTTAACTATAACTTCAAACATAGTAAACAACTTTAATGTTTTTCCGCTCCATATCAAACCCTTATAAAAATGTTGACATTAATCTGGTCCCTTGCCCACCTTACTGTGCTTTATATCTTATGCATTAGACCGAATAACATCATATTTGCTATCCTCAGTGATATTTAAAAGTTTTCAAAGTTAATATCGAGTAAACATCCGACATGTTCCTCATATACTCATTTCTACAGGTGGCGATTGGCTGAATGTCTGGGGACTTGCAGCTGTTGTCCTACATGAGAAAGTAAATCTGATAGACCTCCAGACAATGGAATTGTGTGGCGCTCATAAAGCTCTCTAAAAATAACCAGAGAGAAGAAGATGGAGCATGAGGCTGGGATCGGTGTCGATGACGCCTCAAAATACCACACTGGTGAGCTCACTGATCCTGAGTATCAGCTCACTGTTCCTTTGATGTTATTTCATCACCAATAACAGCTTCTGAACTCCATCCTAATAAATCTCACGGTGAATTCAGCTCATGTTATTTGTTTTCAATGCAGATGAAACTAGAATATGCATTTTCAAGAGAACTCAGAAATGTTGGGGTCAGTAAGATATATTTTTGAAGAAATTTATTTTTTTTATTCAATTGATCAAAAGTGACAATAAACAGTTTTAAATATATATATATTTATATATAATTAAATAACAACAACAATAATAATGATGATGATAATAATAATAATAATAATAATAATAATAATAATAATAATAATAATAATAATAATAATAATAATAATTTAAAATAACTGCTGTTCTTTGAAAATTTCTACCAGGTTGTTATTGTTAAACGGCATCAAAATTATTAAAATAATTTTCAACAATTGGAATAAAAAAAAATAATAATAATAATAAAAAAATAAAAATAAAAAATAGCTGGAAAACATACCTTGGGAACTAACTAAAATAAAATAACTTGAAGTACTAAAATTACTAAAACTAATATATATATATATATATATATATATAGAGAGAGAGAGAGAGAGAGAGAGAGAGAGAGAGAGAGAGAGAGAGAGAGAGAGAGAGAGAGAGAGAGAGAGAGAGAGAGAGAGAGAGAGAGAGAGAGAGAGAGAGAGAGAGAGAGAGAGAGAGAGAGAGAGAGAGAGAGTCACGAAACCAGTCTATGAACTTCTGTTCATTCATTACCAGAGGTCACTCGCTCACCACATTGACTCTTGCACTACACTAACTGTTGCACGTCACCCTGGACTGCAATTCCCATCATCCATTGCACTGACACACAGCTGATTGCACTGATCACACAGCTGATTCCCATCACACCCTTTACTTAAGTCATAGACTTCCTCAGTCAGATCGCTGAGTACTGTTTAGCATTTATCACTGTGATAGCTACTTTATGAAGCCTGCTCTAGTTTTCATAATCTTGCCTTGCCTGTTTTCTTGGTTCCTGATTCTTGCTACGTATCTTGGATTAACCCTTTGCTTTCTGTTGCTCCTCACCTGGATTTATGCTCACGTTTACGGATTACCCCTTTTGTCAAGCCCTCTTGATTACGTTTGCTGTCGACTGATTCAAGCCCGTTTAGGATTGCTCTTTTGTCTTGCCTGTGCCATACCTGTTTGCTGATGTTTGACCCTGCCTGTGTTTGATTATGCTTCTAAATAAAAGCTTGCACATGGATCTGTATGCCTCACATCTCGTTGGCTCCGCTACATATACACTGAACAAAATTATAAACGCAACACTTTTGTTTTTGCCCCCATTTTTCATGCGCTGAACTCAAAGATGTACACAAAAGGCCTATTTCTCTCAAATATTGTTCACAAATCTGTCTAAATCTGTGTTAGTGACCACTTCTTCTTTGCCGAGATACTCCATCCACCTCACAGGTGTGGCATATCAAGATGCTGATTAGACAGCATGATTATTGCACAGGTGTACCTTAGGCTGGCCACAATAAAAGACCACTCTAAAATGTGCAGTTTTACTGTATTGGGGGCCTCACGCAGTGCAACACCTCCTTCGCATAGAGCTGATCAGGTTGTTGATTGTGGCCTGTGGAATGTTGGTCCACTCCTCTTCAATAGCTGTGCGAAGTCGCTGGATATTGTATATATATATATAGTATAAAATATTAAATATATAGAAATATAAAATATAACATTACTAAAACTTAGAACCTGAAAAAATAAAATTCAAAATAAATAATACAAAAATATAACTGACTTTCTAGCCATCAAAGAATCCACAAAATCTAACATTGATCATAATAATATTTTTTAAACAGCAAATCATTAGATTGACTGCTGAAGGATCATGCAACTCTAGTTGTATATAGTCTAGTTGTCCTGTATTTTTCATACAGTTTTTTGTTTTCTTTTTTCCCCTTTTTTTTCAGAAACTTGCCTTGGGAAATAACTGAAATGAAATAAGCTGAATATTAAAATTACTAAAAATAAAATGTAAATAAAAAATAAAAATAAAATATATAAAGCAATTTAGTATAAAATGTATAGAAATAAAAATAAAAATAAAATAAAAATGACAAAACTATATTTAAAATTACTAAAACTTAAAAAAAAAATAAGAAAACACATTTTGAATAAAAAATAAACTATAAAAACATAAATAATATTAAAATAAAACAGATTTTTTTTAGTCATAAAAGAATCCACATAAGGAATCAATGTTTACTGAACAACAAATCATTAGAATGTGTATATAGTTGTATATATAAGTTGATAAAAAACTATCATTGCATATTTTTCTTACCGCAACAAGACATTTGTGCAATTTCAGTTTCAACTGAATTTGAATTGGTCCGTGACTGCAATTCAGACATTTAACTATTAGTGTATAAATACACCATATTTCAAGTACAGTCATATATTTTAGGATAGCAGGTAGAAATAGACACTCAAAAACTGCAGACGTGGGCATTTTCAGCAATGGCTGTGTGAAATGAAAGATAAGAACGGATTGCCAGAGTAAGTACCTGTATCACACAAAACGACAGAGGTGAAGTGAAGCTCAGCTTCATTGTGTGGAAAAGGGCAGACGCCGAGAGACCTGCCTGCCTGCACGATTGTGACGGCAAAATGAAAGAAGTGCCTCTTTTCTCTGAGGCTAAACCCGAGCATTAATGAAAAAGATAAATAAATAAATAAAATTCACAATTGGATCCTCTTCTTTTAAAATTTAATGTCCACTCTTGCCACATCTCTCACAGAAAAGAAGAGGTTATTCACCTCCTCTACTATTTCACAGGCTGAATAATAATGATACAGTATTACATTTCAGCTGGACAGATGTGCCATCGAACTCTCTCGGCCCCTTTACAGGCACGAATGCGCTTGCAAAAGCCGTCAGAAGAGTTTATGGGAATTAAGAAACAAGCTCCACGGGATTATCATCACTCATTTTCCAGGTTCGTGCGGAGCATCCTCCAAAAATAGCAAGTGAGTCATCCAAAACAGTGTGCCGTGATGATACGCACAAAACAGCAGGCTCGTATGATGTTCACATGCACGCTTTAACGTCACAATGCAGTACTGGTCAAGTTTGGAAACGTTATGATTTGTCAATGTTCAATGAAGTCCCTTCTGCTCACCAAGGCTGTATTTATTTGATCACAAATATGGTAGAAACGGTTAAATATGATCTCAATTTAAAACAGCTGTTTTCTATTTGAATATATTTTGTAAAATAATTTATTTCTGTGTTCAAAGCTGGATCTTCAGCATACGTGTCACATGATCCTTCAGAAATCATTGTAATATGCTGATTTGCTGCTCAATTATTATTGGTGCTCAGTTATTATTATTATTTTTAATGTTAAAACAGTTTTTTGCTGCTTAATATTTAATGAAAACATCTTTTGTAACATTATACATGTTTTACTGTCACTTTTGATCAATTTAATGCATATTTACTGAATAAAAGCATTAATTTCTATTAAAAATCCTTCTAAACCACAAACATTTGAACGGTAGTATATCATGGTTGCTGCATAAATATGAAGCAGCACAACTGTTTTCAACATTAACAATAATAAGAAATGTTTCTTGAGCAGAAGATCACCATATTAGGATGATTTCTGAAGGATTGTGTGACACTGAAGACTGGAGTAATGATGCTGGAAATTCAGCTTTGAATCGTAGGAATAAATTATGATTTGAAAATATATTACAACAGAAACCAGTTATTTTAAATTGTGATAATATTTCACAATATTACTGATTTTACTGTATTTTTGAACAGCCTTGTTGAGCAAAATCATACGGTAAAATCATACTGTAGCTGAAACACTCATCCGAGCGACTACTCGTATACGGTTTAGATGCACAAGAAAATGGAGGGAAAGAATAAATTAGACACAAATCCCTTTATTGGCATGGTGAGGCTGATGAAAACTACACATAAAAAAGAAAATTCACAACAAAGATTGTACAATACGTACAACTACAAAGGCATTGGTTAGGACTCAGCAGAAGGCAACATGGATAGGAGACAAATAGAAGATAACAGCCAAACACAGTCCCCTTGACCCCCAGTACACACACACACACACACACACACACACACACACACTCTATCAAATCCACACACAAAACCACACACAGCCTCATTTAGATAGATCTGCTTCTTCATGGAAACACCAACAAATAAAATAAAATAAAATAAAATAAATCGTCCAAACCGGTGGCAAATCCTTCAGTAGTTTTTACTATGGTAAAAAGTCTGCCACTCCAAAAGATACACCCCATCAGGTGTTGTAACATATTGCTACAGCAATTTACAAAGCAGATTTGCAACAGATACGTTGCAATGATTAAAGCCACACATATCGAACGCGACATGACGTCATACCCAAGCTCTGTGCAGAAAATAATGCTCTTTCGATGCCTCTTTTAAGTGCAGAAACACTGTCATTCTTTCAGTGTGGGTTTCTCATTCAAAAACAGATCAGTACAACAACAAAACCTGTCCTTAATTGACAAAGAAAGGTTACTTTGAGTGTCAGTGACAAGGGCCTGTTGTGTTTGGGCGATTTGAATTATTTACAGTTCCTCTGAGGTACCTTCAAACCACAGCAAAGACAAAAATAGCTCTCGCTTTTTAAAGAGACTCGATCTCACAGATGCAATTTTTGGCTTTTTAACCCTTTAAGTCATTGCTTGTATTAAGTTCTTACTTCTTTCACACACACACACACACACACACACACACACACACACACACACACACACACACACACACACACACACACACACACACACACACACACACACACACACACACACACACACACACACACACACAAGCTGCATTCACAACCTATTCCTCTTTCCAGCGGTGGTCTTACCATCTGTGTCGAGGCACTGGAATGAACAGAGTCTGGGTAATTTGTCATGTCTAAAACCATACAACAACATGAGCTAAAATACAGCTTTGAAAAATAATTTATTGCTTTTTTATTTAAATTTTTTTAATTCACATTTTCATATTCATTATTACTTTTCATTATTTTGAGTTAGTGTGAGTAATGACAAGATTAGCATCATCATATATATATATATATATATATATATATATATATATATATATATATATATATTATTTTTTACATCAAATACATTTTTTTTTTCTTCTTTTTAAAAAATTCAGGAAAGAAAAATTGTAAACTTTAGTTTGGCATTCACATAATCAAAACTGTGGAGCAAAGACACAGATTTTCTGTGGTACAACAAAATACCTGCAAAATCATTTTATTGCTTCATGTATTAAAAAAAGAGATGAAAAAGGGGGATGAAAGTGTTTCAGAGCTAGAAAAACAAATGAGTTTGGAGCAGCAAAGTTCATCATGAGCCTAAAATGTGATCATACAATATGTTTTTGTTCTATCTCTGAAGGCATATATAAAAACGATATTTCTTAGAACCTTTAAATTTACATCCTTTCCAGTGATTGTTGAATAACAAATAATATAAATAGCAAAATTTGTAAGGCGCATCACGTGAGATGGCTGCCATAAATATTTTGATTAGAATACTGAGATAAATACATAAATAAGCATGAGTAATTCTGTGTTAGAAGAGTAATCATCTCTTTGTGAAAGTGTATTATCAAACAGGAACAATAACAATGATTCGTGTGCACAGAGAAATTAAACAAAAGCTCTCGATTCCTTCAAGACGTAAAGGATAAAAAAATATCTCGGGGCTTATCTTTTTTCTTTTTTTTTCTCTTTTTTTTTTTTTTACATAATAGTGAACATAAACTCTTATCTTACACGCTGCATGTATATACGGAAAACACTGAGTTATTAAACTTCAAAATCGGATGAAACTGGAGTTTTAAAATGAAATAAAAAACAAAAGAGGAAAAACCAAAAAGAAAAACTGAGACAAAGACTGTTGCATGCTCCCCCAAAAAAAGAGCGATAAATCTCCATACATATTTTTACAATCAAATCACGTCATCTAAACGCCATGTAGGTTATACATCATCGTAATGACTACAGATCAACATTCTCGATTAAGAAAATTTCCTCTTAAAAAGGCTGCATTTTACAGTGCATAGCTGTAACAAACAAAGAACGCTGATATGCACATCAAATAAAAATATTGGTTTTGTAAATAGGCGACTACATATTTCCCCCCTCGGTAAATGTAGACAATGTTACCTTGAACATCCGAGAGATTTTCCCCAAACCCTTCTCAACAGTGTAACACCACGTCCAAACACCAGATTAAAAAAGGAACAGAAAAAGCCCACAAAAATAAACTCCAAACAATAAAAACAGACTGAACGAGCTGCACTCTTCACCTCTCAAAAGTGCCGAGGGTGATGCGGCGTGTGGAGCGAACTCTGACGAAGATTCGAGTCTCTTCCAGAGCCTCACGCGACACACGGATCTGTGTAGTCCACTAAAGTAGTGTCCGCTACTTCACTGGCTAGTAAAGTCTCTCCCCAGCGTTGCAGCAGCTAGGTTCATGTAAACTTTGCTTGCATGTATACATATATATCCCTTCATATACGTAGAGCTTTTTCATCCACATATACTCTTTCCACTTCGATAAAGTGTAAAACGTCTTGTAGTCTTGTATTCAAAAGAACAGAAACAACAGTGAGGTATTGCGAATCCTCTCTTTGCAGCCAGCCGGTGCAGCGGTGCAGCTCATTACCTTCTCAGGCTATACTGGGCCTCTCGCAACAAGCTGTCAAAATCCATGGAGTCGTACTTGCTTTTAGTGGAGGCTGGATCAAAGTCGTCAGAATGGGAATCTGGAGGAAGAAAATGGCACAGTTGAACATCTGTGGAAATCAGGGACGCTGGCCTCATTTTAAAAGGTGCTACTGCGTGTTCCTCGCTTTGCAAGAGCTGCTTCGTATGGAAGCCCATTTCTGCCACATGCATAAAAAACATGCTTTGGTAAGTCAATTATGAGACAAAAAGTCATAATTTTGAGTCGTGTCATAATGACGACTTTTAATGTCACAGTTATGCATTATCTATATATTATATTTTAAAATATTTTCATCTTTGACTTTTTATTTCATTGAATTAATGTCAATTTCAACTTTTTTATCTTTCAGTATGTCATAATCTTGACAGATCTCATAATTGACATTTTGTCAATTTCGACTTTTTTTCTCATAATTTGCTTGTCAATTTCGACTTCTGTCAATTATGCATAATTTAAAATTCTTATAATTTACACATTTTATGTCAGAAATAAATTAAATATGAAAATGTATCTCATGATTTAGACTTTAACTTTTTAATGTCATTATTATTTTTTAGAATTTCATGATCTTGATTTATCTCATAATCATGCAATTTTGTCAATTTTGACATCTCATTTTCTTTTTGCAAATTTTAACTTTTGATGTCAATTATGCATTTATATCTCATGTTATCTCATAATTTAGACTGTCATAATTTAAACTTTTTTAGCTCATAATTATGAGTTTGTATTTCATAATCTTGACTTATCTCACAATTATGACATTTTGTACATTTAGATATTCTCTCATTATTTTCTTGTTTGTAAATTTTGACTTATGTCAATTACGATTTTTTACCGTCAGAATCTTGACTTTTTATCTCATAATTGAAATGTCATTTTCAAGATTTTATTTCATAATTTTCTCTTAGTATCTCATAATATTTACATATCATGATTTTTAGATATAAATTTTTTATTAAAAAATTGTAAAACATGAAAAACTCTAAAACATCGTCCAAAACCATATGAAACCAACATTAAAACAAAGAGCACATCTCTAAAAACCTCACACATATGTTGTAAACCAGATTTTTAAATGATTTTCAAGATTAAAGAAGATTTTGTCACTGTGGGTCAGTATTATATAGTATTATATATTACACTCTAAAATTCAGAGGTCATCCTTTAAAACCCAACAAACCAGTCTTCTAGGCCTCTGTCTCAACCTCTGCTGTAATATACTTCTCAACTGTCTTGAACCACCTACTTTAATAATTAAACAGTCAGGAGCAACTTCCTGAAGATGAGAACCCAACGACCATTACACATACAGTTTGATTCGCATCCAGTATAACAAATACGGCTGTCTTATCTCTAGTGGCAGACAGCTTCACAAATGGCGCCCCACATGCACAGTGGCGCAGTCGGAGCGTGTGAGAAATGGGAATGACCGTGGCATGCAGGAGATGCCAGTTGTGATCTAATACTATGGCTAAGGGGAGAACGGTGTCATGCCGTGCACCTTGAAAGATGAAAAATGCCCCTGCGCTCTACTTAGAACTAATGGACGGTGTCTCAGAAAACAAGGAGGAAGAGGAAGAGAAAGGCAGAAGATTGAGAGGAAGGTTCTGAGGCCACATTATTCTAGTCACTTGCCTATTTTTCCCGCCATACCCTCTTCATCTGAACCTGTCGCTGCGCTTCAGCCTATATTCACCGTAAAAAAAACTCAGCGTCTAGCCAAAGGCCTCAAGTAAATGAAGGTCAAGCCATCCGTCTGCCCCGAGGTGGGGCTAGATTCCCAAATACAATGACTCTGCTATATGGCCCTTAACCAAAGCTTCTGCGCTCAGCTTTGGAGAGCGTATTATGTCCACAATCTGAATACCTTTGGCCTTAGTCTGAGCCTTTGAAATACATGCTAATGTCCTCATTATTTGAGCAAAAGTGCTCTTGTTCCTTTCCATTGACCTGCAGCACCATCAACGCCACTGAGACGGATCATCCCAGCATCCCGAGCATCCCGAGCATTACACGTTCCTGACCTCACATTTTGCAGAAGCGGAGCATTGACTAAATATTGAAGTGCACACCGTTTTCCAGAATCCCATTTTTCCACCTATAATAATCCCCATTTTTCTGCATCCCCCCCTTTGCCAACATGTAAAGGTGCTGCCCTCAGGATTCAATTCGTCCCTTCCCCCAAAAGACACTTTTCCCCTTTGGAGGGAGATGATGATTGCCTATTACTGCCACAATCCTATCACAGGCATCATGGGTTGAAAAAAAAGCCCCATAACATTTTACAGAGGAATTTGTCACTCAAAGATACATCAATCTGATCTAGATTGTCACCTTGGTAATCCTGGACAGAGGGCTTAGTGCATATGAAACGAAAGCATGGGTGTCTAAAAGCCTTTGGGGAAGAGGGTGATGGGATGAACGTGAAAGATAGAAATGCATCAGGATGGGACAGAGACGACCAGTGTTATTTTAGTAGTATTTTGTACTATAATAATATTTATTAATATTTTTAATTAGCTTTTTTAATAGTCAGTTTTCATTTTAATTTTAGTAATTTTGTTATGTGTTTTTTGTTGCTTTTATTAGATTTTTTTTTTTTTTTTCTATTGAGCTTAATTTTTATTTCATTTTTAAATTTGGAAATTTTAGTACTTCTTCTCAAACTCACTTTATTTTAGTTAGTTGCCAAGGCAACATATTTTTTTTGATATATATATCAAATATTTATATATTTTAATGTATATTTATATTTTATTTTGTTTCAGTGTTGCAATTAACCAAAACAGTCTAAAATATATATTTAATTTTATTTCTGCTGTATTACAGGCAATAAAATTTAAGCACTATTTAACAATAACAATACTGGAGACAACACAGGAAAATAAATTAATTTTTGTCATTTTGTTACATGCTTTTGTTGATTTATTAGATGTTTTTTTTCTATTTCTATTTAGATTTCTATTTATCTTTTTTATTTCAGTTTTAGATAGATGATAGATAGATAGATAGATGATAGATAGATAGATAGATAGATAGATAGATAGATAGATAGATAGATAGATAGATAGATAGATAGATAGATAGATAGATAGATAGATAGATAGATAGATAGATAGATAGATAGATAGATAGATAGATAGATAGATAGACTTGTTTATTTGTTTGGATTTCTGCTTAGCTTTATTTTTATTTAATTATTAAAGTTCTACTTTTGGTAATTTTAGTACTTCACCTTAAACTTATTTTATTCCAAGGAAATTATTTATTTATTTTAAGTTTTAACATTAACATTAACATTAACACAGGAGATGATACAGGAAAAGACATGAATAAAAAAAGTGTACAAGAAAATTCCGAGAATATCTATGTTGGTCCAAAATTGCTGATCAAGTGTCATGGCTTAGAATAGGACAGAATATGGACTTGACTGGGGCAGATGGAGATGAATCTGTTTAAGAATCAGTCACAGCTGACAGAGCTCATCCTCTCATTTCTCTTTTTTGTCTATCTCTTTCTGCAGGCTGCTCACTCCTCAGTGTCATGGCGAGGTCTTGATGCTATTCAACATCCCAGCAGAAGGAAGCCCGTTTTAGAAGAGGAACATGACCTTGCTCTCCTATCCATCCTTACTGTTTTCACAACTCACATAAACCATCCGGAGCACCAATGCACGTACATGGGTAAAGCAGAAGTACTATATAGAGAATTCCTACAATGCATCATAACTTGATCTACTATCCTAGCAGTTTTTCATTCTGTATTAAGGTGTTGTTTTTTTATCTGTCATGTCTCTAGTCAGTTGTGAAGAAATGCAGCCGGCCTGTGTACTTACCTAAGTCTGTATAATTCGATTTACTGTACTGCTTTTGTCCACCAAGGCAGAGCTCAAAGTGAGGCTCATTCGACCTGCGCAAGGTGTGTCCATTCTCAAGGGCAGCGAGTGCATCACAAGTGTAGCGGTAGGTGATGAAGCCAAAGTTATCCCTGGGTTGACAAATAGAAAATGAAGTGTCATTCAAAGAGAGTATAGGAACAATGTGTGATTCTATCAGCTGCTATATATAAATGCAAAATTGAAATCAGTAAGGGCCAGATTTACTAAACAGGACAAATTAGTGTTATATTGCAGTCCCATAAAAACTGATGGGAGTGGAAAGTTTTCTGGGTGAGCTACTGACAATCTGCAAATTAACTCTCTGATGCTTCTCACGTGGTGGTCAAAAATGTTTTGTTTCTTTTTTTTTCAATGAAATGAATGTACTATATTTTAGTTTCTTTCTTTCTTTCTTACATTTTGTATATTTAATTTTATTTATAGAATAGTTATTATCCATTTATCACCTTCCAACTTAAACTGTCATAAATCTTGAATTATTTGGAGTTTGGTCTCTTTTTAAAGAAGAAACTTGTCAGCAGAGTACTTGAAAAAAACAAAAAACAAAACAAAAACAAATTGAAACTTAAAAGTTATAGAGGTTTAAGTTTATTATTATGAAAAATGCATAAAACATGCAAGACATGTTTTACTCTAAAAATGTGTTAAAATAAAACCCATAAATCTAAACAAGTTATGTTCCGAATTTGAGGTTGATATTTAAAAAAAAAGAAAAAAGATTTCAGTAAAATTTTGTTTGGGCACAGTATCAAATATTTCCACTAGATGAAAATTGCTTCCCATTAATTTCCAAAGTCGTCATTTTTGACCACAAAAAGTACAAGTGTGACTTTTTTTGAGGACTATTTAATCCTTTCTAATCATGTCCATGATTTTTTTTTTCTTTTTTCTTCACATAGCAAGTGGCAAAACCTTTACCAAGTTTCGTACCATTCTGATGAAATAAAAAATTCTAAAAAAAAACAAAATGTATTTTTTTTCAGTCAAAAACAACCAAACAGCACCAGAGAGTTAAAAAACACAGATGCTGTCAGTTAATTTCCATAATGACCAAATCAATCTACCAAGGGCAGTGCAGATTAGCGTAAGGTCGCAAACAAGAGCTGATAATAATCTAATAACAACAGAGGCGCAAAATGGGTTAATATGCAATAAGGTCAGCTGAAAAAATAACTGCATCCACGCCTTTCTATCACTAATGTTTCAGTGTGCATCTTTAGTAAATCCTGACAGTAGTTTTTCAATACCAAGAAAGGGTTTGCACTGGCACAAGCTGTTAGTAAATGTGGCCCTAAATATGTGACTTCTCGCTTTGTGTTATAGCATCATTGTATTTGTATTCCAACACGCACATACAAGTGCAATGAGAAGCAGTGAACTCTGCTTTACTAATCACCGTCCAATGGCCACAAGTACATCATTAACTAGATTTAGACGATTCCTTTTATGCTGAAGGAAAATATTGACTCCCCTAACCATTTGACACACACACACAATCCAGAAAAACACACAGATGCAGGCCCACGGTCTTACCCGTCATGTCTCAAGTTGACTGTGCACTCCTCAATCTCGCCGAAGACTTCAAAGCGGCGTTTGAGCTCTGTGCGTGTGCTGTCGGCACGAAGACGTCCCACATACACCACTCGCCTCTCCTCCTGGTCATAAAGGGAACGAGAGAGAAGAGATTAGTCTAACATAGTGCTTCTGCTGTTCTTTTTTCCCACTTCCCTCTCTCCTTGACTTCTCTCAACCTCACCCCATGACTGTAATTAACATCCACCACTGTGGGAAAGCCAAGAACAGTCTGGAGGAAATGGCTGGAGGACTCTCCTTTATCTTTTTCACCCTGTTTTTTTTTTTTTTTGTGTGTGTGTGTGTGTGTGTGTGTGTGGACAAGAAGCTAAACTGAAAGAGTCAGACTCTCTCTTAAATGTGGACTATCCATGGGATTGTGCAAACTGGACGAGGGAATCATATCATAGAGCTATGATACAATATAACTTTGGTCTCTGTTGATTTTATAGCAAATTTTTATCAGCTAAAAATGACTAGAGTTGTTTTGAGCTTTATAAATGCCGCAGACGTGTTTTGGATAGAGAAACAGAGTCCAAATTTCTTAGACAGTATGTGCAGAATTTGTTATACTTGCAGGTTGATGACTTTCATCAATCTTTTACCGTCTACTGTGTTTACAACTAGATCTGGGCGATACAGCTAAAAAATCATCCCAATATCTTTTGACATATATTCAATATAAATCTTGATATTTATGTTTTCATTGTGAAATGGTTTAAAGGGTACCTTTTCAACCAAACACCATCATTGCCAAGCAGAATCAATCAATCAATCAATCAATCAATCAATCAAACGATAAAGATAGTAAAAAAAATAACAAAGGTTGATAATGTGTTCCATATCTAAGAAATCTAATTATTATTATTATTATTATTATTTAAAATATCGAAACTAATTTCTCTAATAATCTCATATATGAAAAATGCAGTGAACATTTTTGAGAGATGACAAATCATACAATCAGAATCACTTAAAATGGATAGGATGAACTATAGCACATTACAAAGGATTCCAAAACTACTTAATAGTGACAATTTGTCCTTAAAATAAAATGATGCTGCATTTATTTATAATAAAAATAATAATCAGTTCTTTTTACCAAATAATATTGTTCACATGTAGGGCGTTTACACCAAGCATTAAAACAGAAATCAATTGATATGCAGTCACAGGTGTGCGTTTATCATCAATTTTAGCCACAGGCTAGTATCACTTTGTTCCATTATTCAACAAAGCACAAGAGAGAACACATAGATTGAGAAAACGTAAAGACCCCACCAGGCTGAATTCATAAAATGGAGGTATTTAATTCAGTTTGCTAATCTTGAGACAAAACACAAGCCTCAGGCCTTATTACGTGGCATTATTTATTCATATGCTCATGTACCTGCCATTATGTGTGACAAAATATACTTATGATCCTCAACAATAACCAGAGGTCTCTTGTAAGTCATACATAAAATTATGATACAAATCTATTGGCCCTCAACAGAGTCATAATTCACCCATGTACATGATGTCACCGTGTCACAACAACAACAAAAACAAAAACCTACAAATTAGTCAAAACACCTGGGAGGGCTGTTTCCTTTTTGCATTTCGTCTGAAGTTCCCCTCACGCTTCCATCATGTACAATAGGAGACAAAAGTGTTTGCTGAATTGGTGGTTTTGTTGCTGACAGCTGATAAATGCGGTGAGGTTTTAAAGATGACACCCTGAGACTAGCGCTTCATATGAAGCTCTCACATCCTTTGCCCCCCCAAAACCTCTTCTGACAGCTCAGCCGCCGCTGCTAGTAATTGTCTCGCTGCCGCAGAACACGGAGAAAAGAGAAAAAAGGGGGAAAAAACGTACGCTGGGGCCGAGTCATGCGTGCATTATTTGACGTGTGCATTTATCAGTGAACTGAGTTGGAAAGCCGTCTCATTTCACAGTCTGGTCAGGCACAGCGAGAGAGAACAAAACTGATATTCCATCTCAGAGAACTGCATTTCGAATATGTAAGTGTTCGAAATTAAACTGCTCCTTTTGAGTCCAAGTATTAACATACCTTTGATTTGATTGGGGGGGGGGGGGGGGGGGGGGATCTTATTTCAACTTTTCTCTTGTCTGGTCAAAAGCATTTAGCCCATGGTGTGATTAATAGAATCCGGCACCGTTCGGAAACGCCATGGAGATGTTAAAAATACACAACTGGGAGATAAAGAGGAAACGCGTGTAGCCTGAATGATTCAGAGCACCGTCTTTGCATGAGTTCACTTTTTGAACGAGAGAGAGCGAGAGAGAGAGAGAGCACTGGGATGGCTGTGTGCTTTGAGCTTTCTGTAGGCAAACACAGTGATGGAGGCAGAGAAAGCCTGAGAGAAGGATAACGTCTGTGCTAATCTACGATTCCTGCCAGCAGGAGAGAGACCACAACTGAAAAACACCTCCAAGCGTAATAGGGTTTTCTTCAACTATGGGCATGTTTGGCCCTGTGGACTTTTAGAAAATCAACAGCTTTAAAACACACTCTTACTAGTTTAAATTGTCTACTAATAATGTTCAGCAGTGGATAGACCTCTGAAAGAATAATGAAAAAATAATAAATAAATAAATAAATAATTTTTCCTTTTGTGATTAATATCATTCTGGGATGGATTTATTTTTTTTGATAATTTGCCAAAATTACATCTTGAAAATGCACAAAATACTTCTTTATTAGTTATTATTTTACTGCTGTTCAGAATACCATGTTTTAATTGAAAAATAAATAAATCTTATCAATGTTTTTAAATTAACATTGGGTAACACTTTAGATTAGGGAACATTCTCTATTAATTAGTTGCTTATTAACATGCATTTTACTAGCATATTGGCTGTTTATTAGTACGTAATGCCTAATTCTGCAAGACAATATTCTAGATAGTTCACCCCAAAATGAAAATTCTGTCATCATTTACTCACCCTCAAGTGTATAAATCTTCTGTTGAACACAATTTAAGATATTTTGAAGAATGCTGGTAGCCAAACAGTCAATGATTACCAGCAACCTTTTGGTTACCAACATTCTTTAAAATAGAAACTCAAATAGGTTTATTCACAGTTGAAGCCTGTAAGTTTTAATAAAAAAAAAAAAAAAAACAACCCCAGGGATATAAATGTGTCCGTAGTTGAAGAAACATTTAATAACTAAATAAAGTACTTAGGTGGGTGCACTTACTAGTGCTTTTTGCCGTTGTCTCTCCCTCTGTTCAGCCCTCTCACATTCCCGTTTCTCATAGTCACGACGGTACTCTTCCCGCTTCAGACGCTCATGCTGGTATTCCTCATAGCTGTCATACCTGCAGTTGAAAAAAAAGAAAAAAAAAAAAGAAAAAGATAAATCATTTCAAGTTCTAAACACACAACTATAAAAAACTGATTATCTTTAGTATCTGAATTGTTTCTCCAAAATGAGATTAGAGAGCAGATGGAGATACTTGTTTAGGTCTCCTGCTTCTCAGATACTTTTTCTGAGGAAAAAAGTCCCCAGTAATATCAAGTGTCTCCTACAGAGTTTCAGAAAACATCTAAAAAATGTCACAGACACCAATTCTGCAAATAAAAAGGATTCAGTGGGAACTCTTGTCAAATCTTTCAATAAGTAAATAATCTCAGCTCCGAGTTTCAATTATTTTTTTCCAAAGGAACTGTAGAAGAAACATAATTGAAACATAATTGAGAACTCCATTATGTCTTCTGAGCTGTGAAAGAGCAACCACTGAGCAATAAAACTTTTCTCTCTGAGTACATAGATGTATTGTTTGCTGTTTTGCTCAAGTGGCCTTGGGAATCAGCTTGCTCAGAGCAGACTGCTTTCCATTCTTCTTAGCGTGGAAGACAAACAAACACATTAATAAGATGTCTCATTACATCGCAAAAGGTTACAGCTCCCAATGGCGGGACTCTTAAGGGAATATGGCAGAAATTTGGCAGCTGTGTCTGTCAGCACAACTTCACATGCCATTACTTTTTGCTTAGTTTGAACTTTACGTCCAAAAAGTGCAACTTTTTCTACAGCCATTTGCAACAGAGGCAACATGGTGTAAAAGCACAATATGAGCGGACTAAAGCACCATTAGGGAAAAGGTGTAGCTGGGAGGTAGTGGGTCCCTAATGCAAGCTGCTCTTGCCAACGAAAGCTTTATTGTAAAAGTTTGAAAAGTTAAGGCCTTGAAATGATGTATCATCATAACTCATCATATCAATTAGACAGAGTCAGCAAGTGACTTGCTTCTTTTGCATAAGGACAGACTCTGAAAGTATTGCAGACACAGTGCATTATCTTGCAGCACTTATTTAAGTCTGTCTCATGAACAGGTCTATAATGTCAGCATATATGAATTTTTCTAGCGCAAATGTCACATAATACATGCACAGTATATTAAAGAGTAACAAATGGAAAAGTATGTGCTATGCGCAAGCACTTACCTGGGTCTCCGACCAAAAATAGAATGAGCCTGGGACTGAGGGCTTCTATAAATCCTGGGAATAAAAGTGCTATCGTCCAAATTGTGAGGAGACCTGCATACAAGCAGAAAGACGGCACAATTCTTAGAAAAATGCAAAACCAAGCCTGAACACTGAACACTGCCTTTACTTCTAAAGGATCACAGGCAATTGAAATGTATGTATAACTTTAAACAACAGGCATAAGTTAAAAAAGATAAATGAAGGATAAAAATAGAATAAAAAAGGGGGGAAACAATGCTGATGAGACTAAAACCAGACATATAGTTATATGTTTGTGCAATGACAATGTCACTTGATATCAAATGGGGGTATAAATTGGAGAAATCTTCTGTATTTTGGTTTTATAGTCTCCTTCATCAGTAAAATTGCTATGTATCTCAAAAGGAGGCACTGTAAATATTGTCTTTCTGGCATGCTGTCTGGATGTAACCCACTTTAAAATGTCCAGGACTTCACTCACTGGGCGTTTCTTTCATCTCGCGGGGATGGAGCGGGCAACGTTGTTGAGCAAAACAACAGCTGCTACTAAAAACAACAGAGCCCCATCAAAGAGTGCTGGAGAGAAATTAATCTAAAATTCAAGCTAAAAGAATGAAGGTCCATTGAGGAAACAATGTGAGACTTCCCATAAGTCTCTCAAGTTTCTCAAGTGACACAAGCTTGTTTGCCCAAGAAATGACTCTGCTGGACTCCATTTGTCATACGCGCTTTTTGCGAGTGATAAGAGATGAAAAACTTCTAAATGACACTCCAAAATGCCTCTGAAGGTGTTTCTGCAATTTATAAAAAGTACCGCTATAATGGCAAGCGAATGTCAGAACTCAGGTTTAGAATGGCTCATTTGGTGTAACAGCAAGTGTGTAGATGAGCAATTTACCACCTAAGATACTGTTTATCTTCCAAGCTCATTTTATCTTGTGTCTCTCAAAGCCAACGCTTACTGTCTATTATATGTAATTTTTCTCTGGTTGTGCAAAATCAGCTGTAACGACTTCAGTGGCCATGCTGTGAGACCCAGACTCGCGCTTCATCGCAATGACAGCCACAGAAAGATGTTTACCTTCTTTACAGCCCCTCCTGCTGAGACACGTGGAATCGTGTCCAAAAAGATTGCTAGGTAAACGTGTTTCTGAGACAGGCAGAAGGCTCACGCCGGAACTTACCAAGAGGGAGAACGGCTGTCGGGAGACTCGGGGCGGGAGTACGGAGACCTGGAGAGGGATCTGCGTCTGTGGTGAGATGAAGAACGGGAGCGGGAGATGGTGCGTGGCCAGCGGAGGTGCTGTGGGGAGAGCTGAGTGGAAGGAGGCGAGACGGAGCTCCATGAGAATGAACTGCTGGAAGGGGAGCTGGAGGGCGACCCTTCGAGGAGCAGCTCGAGTGGAGAACCTTCCCCCAAGTAGAGCAGGCGCTCCCGGCCTACCTCCAGGTCCTCAAAGTCAGGCAGACCCGGGTGTATGTAGTCATTGAGTAGACTGGGGTACTCATCCCCAGAGTCACTGTCCTCGAGAGGCCGGATGACCCTCTGCTCTCCCACTACCCCGCTATAGAAGGCTTGTTGAGGCTTTCCAAAGTGCTTGTTGAGCTCTTCACGGATCTCCTGGTCCCTAAGTAGTTTCCTGCCAGCAGAACTGCCATCCACTGACATTTTGGAGCCCAAAGTGGAGTCGCGGTCCTGTCCGTGAGCATCCGTGTCCGGACAAGCCTCCTGAGCTTTGGAGGAAAGGCCCTGAAGCTGCCTGGCCAGGGAGGAAGACGAAGGGGAGGCGGAAGACAACGATGATGTAGAAGTAGAGGAGGTCGGCATGTTCGAGTCTTTACATTCCACATGCCGGCCCTCCATTGGCCCAGTTACCGCTGCAGCTATGGTGGTGCTGTCTCGTTTTGTGCTTGTAGACTGGCAATAGTCGTGATCGCCAAAGACGCGGGGCATGGGCCGCTTGCCCCGACGCTCCTCCAAGCCCCCTAGGGGCATTGTGGAGGAGGCCTTGCTCAACTGGGCATAGAGCTCAGTTTGCTCTGGGCCCTTCCGAATAGAGCCGCTGGTTGGCTGAGGGCAAGAGCCCCCATTGCTCAGCCTGGGCCTTTTGCTTGTCAGGGCCGAGGGAGAGCATGAAGACAGCTTGTTTTTGAGTGATACTTTGAAAGGGTTCTCTTGACTGGCTTTGTGAGGAGGCGTGGTAGGTGGTGTCAGACCTGGAGGGAAGAAGAGACAACAGATTTACCAAACGAGATCCCTCTCCTTTCTTAACAGTGCTGGGTCTGTCTCTAAGTGATTGAACGAGCACGCTCTTGAGCCTAATTAAAATATTCCCTTTCATTTAGACCTAATCCTTATCCGCATTTTATTACAACCCTGACAGATTTATGTGACCTCAGATAGCACCATGATACAGACAGAGCTACTACATTAAACTTCCACCAGTCCTAATTCATTAGAAAGTAAACAGTCAGATCTTATAATAATACTGGAGCTTTCGACAGATGCATGAATGCCGTACTCCTGGGACTGCGATGAAAGCACAGTGATGTGGGAGCTGTTATCATTGTCTTCATCTTTGCCACCTTTTCTCCTCATGAACCCCCAGCCATCTTGACAGATTTATGTGCCAACAGATGGCATTTATATGGGAAGTCTTGAGATGTGCTGCTTTATGGCATGGTTAATGCACTTGCACAAACAACCAGAGGTAGTTCCTCTTTATTTTCCTCTACTTCTCCCCCTCTCTTTCTATTTTGACATCTCTCAGATTTCTGTTTTCCTGATCCAGTCACACATTACGACAGTAACCTGTCGATAAATTATTTTTCTTTTCAAACTACAGTCATTTTTGGAATATTTTTTCAGGACCACTTCCTTTTACGATCATATCCTGAAACTGATATTTCAGTTAGCTGAAAGAACATCCCCCTTACTGTTTCTCTCGTTTTCTTTCTTAATCTGTCTACGTCAATCACTAAATTAAATGGATACAGTACTGCAGCGGGCACAAGCCTGATTCGGCATATAAAACAACAGTGGCCATGACTAAATTTATCATTATGCCAATGCAATGAGCTATGAAAAGAAAGCATGCACTGCCAAAGGAACTTCTGCCGCACCAATCAAACACCATCTGGGCATACAATGCACGCAGGGTCATAAACCAAGGACCATTATCGCCTTTACATTACATTACATTACATAAATTACATTACATAGCATTACATAAATATGTGCTGTTCAGTCAATGGCAGCCATGATGAATGCACACGGATACAAACACTAATCATATACCGGTAGGTTTTCTCGTCTGTCTCTGGCAGGGTGTGAATTACGCAGGGACCTCTGAACGAATTATTACTTAAAGCTTACAGAACTGATCCCCGTGGTAATCTTAAAACGCCATGCAAGGAGCGTAACACAGAATGACCTGGGTGTCATATGATACCATAATTAAAGGAACCCCCGCTCAAGTTAATCTATTAGAGGGATGGGGATTAGGGAACGGTATTAAATCTGGCACTTTCATAGCGCTGGCTATTCCGCAGGTGTCAAGGTGTTTTGCTCTGCAGTGAAACGCCTGGGCATTTTCTAATTCAACAGCACCGTAAAAATGGTTTCTCGCACTGCTGTCATGATGGCACAAACCCCAATAGAAATTTATTTTATGACTTCAGAGTCCTATCTGGCTTTACAGTGACTTGTAATCAGTTAATCTGGTATGATCGTCAGTAAAGACATATGAGTAAGAAGGGTTTAAGATAGTCTATAGGACAGCAGACACATTATAGGACAATGTAAACTAATGCTCATCAAAGAGCTTCAACAAAGCACTTCCCCTCAGCATCGAATCCCAAATCTGAAAAGAGGGTCTCGGCTAAAAAAAAAAAAAATGTGTCCCTTTCCTGAGTTTTGCATTAAACAGTGCTGGATTTTGCTTCAGGTTAGTAGGCACAAACTCATGCATTAAATACAAAGATAAATGAACCCTTTAGCCTTGCATAAGAAGCAGTAAAGGTGACCTCACATGACTCCTAAATCTTTAATATAGGGAATCAAGAACTCGAATAGCTCGTAGAAGTCATAAAATTCCTCAAAACGTGTAGCTTCACTAAACTGCTATGACATAATCCACATTTGAGCAAAAACACCAAACACAGAGTTACATTGTACCCTCGGGCTAGGTCAAATCTGTATATTGATGGCTATTACCTTGTAGTAAGTGAATACCAAATGGCCCATTCACCAAGACACATTGTGAGAGGGAAAGGGCAGCCATTTTGTTTTTATTGACCTGGAATGATTAATCTCTGCACGGGGGATACAGAAATAATTACCTGCATGATTTATGCTGAGAGAAAGAAAGTGAGAAAGGGGAGAACTGCTGAAGAGCTGTGTTTCAGCTCCAGCTGACAAACACTTCATCTGGGTTTAATTACTCTGGGTCAACACCAATGTGTTAAAAAAAATTATAAAAAATAATATATATATATATATATATATATATATATATATATATATATATATATATATATATATATATATATATATATATATATATATATATATATATATATTACATAAAAATGCTCAATTTCACAAATAGGCCCTTCTCATAAATAGCAGAATTAACATAGGAAATTACCTTAATGTCTCTAATCAAATTGCCAGACAGTCTGAAAAACAAGGATCCAGATAATATCGGCAAAACCAAATTGCATGGCAAAGCCAATTAAAACAATAATAATGCCACAACAATTTATCTCTGATGTATTGAAGCAGCGAGCCGCCCAGTCAAAAAGTATTAGAGTCTAAATGAGAAAGAGAGAATATTAACTCTTCAAAGGGGAAGAGTGAAACTTTCCAATAAATCAGCCAAAGAATGAAAAAAGTAATCAATGAAAGACTGTGTAAAATTCTGACCATGTTCCATCAGTTCACCTTGAACCTTTCACTTTAATTAAACTATCAAAGTAGGCTTGTAGGAGACTTTTACCTTTGCCAAAGAAATGTTATCTTTACTAGTGAATGATAAAAAGACACCCAGCAAGATATTTCAGATTAACAACCAGACAAATGGAGGAAAGGGGGAGCTTTTGCACCATTCATCTGTCTGTTTTAGGTACAATTTTCATTCTCATTTCTTGGTTAAGAGCAAAAAATCTGTGTTTGTTTACCTGGGGTTCCACAGATCTCCACACTCAATGTGCGTTCAGTGGTTTTGTTCTCAAACGGAGATCCCTTGTGGTCACTGTAACACAAAAGAGAAAAGAAAAAAAAAACTTGAGAACAGGGATGGAGTGTTGAAAGTGTTTGTGTGAGCTTACAAATGGAAATGAAATTAAAAAAAATGCCTCATCATTGTTGTTGTTTTTTTTTTTTAGTTCAGATTTTGTCTGCTCTACAAAAGTTGTGTAAAAACTCTCTCACTTACTTTGGAGACTCTGGGGTCAAAGGAAGTGGCAAGATGGTTGGTTTGGCTGCAGAACACAAAGGAGCATGGGTAATTAATTTACTAGTTCACACTGTACCCAAGATATTGCAGGTCCACATCTACAACTAATATCTTAGACTTAGTCAGTGACAGCAATGATGCAAATCCAACCCTGCGCTGAAAGGCCAGATGACTCTCCAGCCAGACAGAAATTTTGGAAAAAACCAATAGTTGGACTAACTTGACCCCATAGTTTTTGTCTTTATCTGACTGCATACTTTGTGAGGCAGGATGGAGTGATGGCATGTGTTCAGTTTCCCAGCCCATCATACAAGATCCACCACATTCCAACAGTCAGAATGAGTAGAAAACGTAAAAAAAAAAAAAAAAAAAAAAAAACAGACTATGACATGAAAAAGAATGGCACAAATGTTTCATACTGGTACCAAAATTAACTCTAACAAGATGTTTTGCATGCAATTGAAACCAAAGCAGAGGAAGAAAGAAGAGTCAAGGAAGCGTGTGCAGTTGCCTGAGGCTGCGACCATCTCCAACTGCAGCTAGGGAGTACCTCTTAGTTAGACAGCTATATTACGGCAGCCTGAGAAATAAGCTTTTCAGCACAGATCTGAGTTTGAAATTGGGCGACGTGATAGTTCAAAGTGTTGCAGGCGTTCCCCGTCTTTCATTTATAATTAATCTACAGACAAAGGTTTGTGCCAATTCAGAGTTTTACGCTTTGGAGCCGCGTCAGTTTTTGCTTCCAAGTAAATGTTAGGTTTGGGTTAGCGCTGTGGTTAGTGTGGTCAAACTGGGAAGCGGTTAAAGGAGGAGAGGCAAAGGAGAGAGGGCAGGGATGCAGCAATGATTACCTAACATTGGTGGGACTTGGTCATCAAGGTGCCTGCGGAGTGCCTGTTTTTGTGAGTCGGAGGGCTCTGGAACTAAAGAGTCTGGGAACAATGGGCTTGGCAGGCCCTGTGAGAAGGACATGGGGCTGCCTATGACATCATCAAAAACATCCTCCCCGGCTTGGCCCACCAGATCATGCAAGCTGTCTCCTGTCACCTGTTCTGGCATGCTCAACCAGCTCTCTAGGTCTAATTTAAGCTCTGCTGAACACTCAAGATTGCTCTGGTCGGCCACACTAAATGCCTGCTTGTGTAAGCTAGGTGCCTCTCTATTGCACTCACGACTAGCTCGCTCTAAGTGTCCGTGGCTCTCTTGGACTCTAGAAGCCGTGTCTGGTAGGTCTCGCCTTTTATTCTGGGGCAACTGCAGGTGAGCCCGGTAACGGGCTGGCCTGGGCCTGGAGGTGAGCAGCTGACTGAGCATGGGGTGCTCTAGCTCTTGCCTCCTTTTCCTAATGGTCACCGTGATGTGCCTATTAGCACGGCCAGCCTCAGCCAAGCCGCCCGCCTCAAGGCAATGACCACAGCTGCCTGCATGACCCGTCTCTCTAGGCGGGAGAGAGTAAGAGTGCATGTACCTAATAAAGCGGGCAGCGGCCAAGCTGCCTGGGTCAACACCTGGCTGCAGGCCTGGCGGCCTCCCCTCTTCGCCGGAGCAGGCATGGCCACAGCCACCTCCGTGGGACAGCGCAACGGGGGCGGAGTGCCCCCCTTGAGTACACCGCCGCCACTTCCCCGCCCCCTCACCAGCCACACTACACGTGCCGGCTGCCTGGCTCTCACCTCGCTGGGCCTGCACTGCCAGCTGCTGCTGCTGCTGCTGCTGTGATGATGGGGAGGCAGAGGACGTCTTCTTTTTGGAGGCGGTGGAAGAGGAGCAGGACGACAGGGAGGAGAAAGAGGAGGTGGACGAGGACGATGGAGAGGAAGAAGATGAGCAGGAGGACGTGCAAGCCCCTCCCCTGTCCTTGTTGCAACCTGTCCAGGTGTTCTTGGCTTCCCTGGCTTTGGTCTGGAAGGCCTCGTCGCTAGAGGTGAGGTACTTGAGCAGCTCAGTGCAAGGGTGTCTCACGGACCGGTTGGGACAGGACCCTCGTGGTTTGCTGTTCCAGGGGTTTTCTGTCTAAAGAACAGAAAACAGAGAGAGAGAGAGAGAGAGAGAGAGAGGGGGCAGAATGAGCATGGGATGTAACATAGGGAGATTAGAATGGGGGGTTAGCGCAGAGGTGGTTTAGTCTCCCAAAAGGCAACGTGAGTGTACTTTGCCCATCATCTTAATTACGTGGTCTTGGGATGGCTCCAGGAAGATCTGCACGCAGGCAGCAGGAGGAGACAGCGGTGTCCTCTGGGACACTGCCATGTGCAGAGCTCCAGAAACAGAGGAGTCAAAGTCATTATGGAAAATTAACTCCTCAAAGAGAGCTTGCGCATGTGCGCGAGTGTGTTTGTGTGGAGGGGAGAGAATTATGCATGATGTTCACCTCAAATAACTACTCATTTTTCTTCTAGTTTACAACATGACTGGGCCTGTGGTAATAAATCATTGTTTTTGTGACAATGAGACTAACAATGCTAATTCTATCAAGACATCTCAGCGTTTTCTTTTTCATGGAAATGAGATGGTGCCATTCAGAAGTCCTGAACGTCATCAAGGGTAACGTAACTTCAGATTAGACACCGCCATCACACACACAACTCAATCAAGCTTTAGCTCCCTGGAGGGAGCAGACTATTTGTATAATTTCACAGAAAGGAAAAATTACATGGAACTAGCAGATGAGCTCACACACCAGGCCTTTGATGCAAGAAGTGCAGCGAGCAGCTACCTTGGCAACAGCAGGTGTTGGTCTGATCCGTTGGTTGCTGGCTGCATGGTTCTGTGCCTTGCCACCTGGGTATTGATTATAGCTGAGCTGGGAGTTAGCAGGTGCCAGGAGGAGCTTCTTCAGCTACAAACAGAGCAGAGAAACAGATCATGGGGATTACAGCTATGAATTTAAAACAAAATGCAAAGATATTGCAATACTTTTGCATTTACATTGCATTTATGCATTTGGCAGATGCTTTATTCAAAGCCACTTACTTTGTATCCAAGGTATACAGCTTATCAGTTCATGCATTTCCTGGGAATCAAACCCATGGCCTTGGCAATGTTAACACACTGTTGTTTCTGTATATGGTCTCTTGTAAGCAAATTTTTGCATGTATTGTTTTAAAATAATCCTCTCTCTAAGTATCTTCAAAGTTGACAAACTCATTTATTGATGACAAAAGAATCATGTGTGTGTTTTGAAAAACATTTATGCAATATATGACTGAATATGTGAGCTGCAAAATTAAACTTTAATTATTTAATTTTGCAGGCTATGAATCAGATATATCAGAGTAATGCTGTGGCAGCATGTCAAGCAGAGCAGGTGCAATGATTTTTCTGGGGTGCTCAGATTGATGAACAAATGATGAACTTTTGCTGTTTATACTATTGAGAAAATGCAGATTAAAACAGTCACTTGATTAAATTAAATTATTTTGGCATATTTTCCATTGCTTCAGATTGACAGTGTTGTGCATTTCCCTTTTTGCAGTAATGAACAAAGCAATTAACACCTCAGGAAAACTGATCACTTTGATTTGCTGTTTCAACAGCACTGTGGCTATGTTCTCTGTGCAGACATCAATAGGAGACTGCTGTCTGGCGAGTCTGTACCCATTTTTGGTGACAGGCCTGCAGCATCTCCTTATCTGGTGCTAGTGAAGACCAGACAGAGGGAGCACAGTGAAACACAGCGGGACCGAGAAAGAGCGAGGGAAGGAAACAGAATGAGAGGGCCATGCTTCATGGCGAAATAGGATTGGGCACAGGGGAAGCACAGGCAGAGGGTCTCTTACCAAGGAAGGCTCCTCTGGCTCTGGGGTGCGTGGTGAGCCGTCTGGGGTGGAAGGACAGCTCTGATCACTGGCATTGGTCACGTCCCCATCTGCCAGGGCCTCGAACGAAGGCAACCCGTCTTCGTCCACAGGGATACTGTCCAGGGTTTCTGTGAGCACTGCCAGCAAGTTGGCCTCATTTTCCTCATCTATCTTCTTGAGGGGGCAAAAAGAAAAGGAAAAAGAGAAAGAACAGAGTAAGAAAATAGGACATTTTAGTTTGGAGTAGTGGCAGATTTAGTCTGTTTTCAGGCTGGGTGGAGCGGCACTCCATAATCGCTAATAGAGGATGGAATTTTTTTTTTTTGCTGCATCCAATTTTTTTTCTTACTACAAAATCTCTTTCAACTACAAATTGCCTAAGCCACATGAGTCAGCACTGTCAGTCATACATTAAACATGCAGCTTACTGGACCAAAATAATATCTCCCCTAAGAAACCCATTAACTGAGCTGACACACAACAACTACCCAGGGAAGTAGCGAGAAAGAGGTAAGAAACAATAAGAGGGAAGTTAAGTTCCTCCAATCCCTAACTCACATGTCTCAAATGGCTCATCAACCAAATTCAAGCTGGCAATCCATAGATAAGGAGCCTTATTGTGACTTGAAATAGATGCAATGTTTTGAGCATATGAAGTGTGATTACAGAATCAAATGCTAAATGCTAAACTCTTTGATGTTCCTGTCTCTGTATCTTCCGCAGATGGTAACGCAGGAGGGGCAGTATCCATGGAGCGGTGGCTGTGGAAAAGTCGCAGGCACTGGAAGTTCCAGCACCAAAACCCACGGGACTTAGCAATTGCAGAAGATAAACACCAAAATTGCTGGGGGACGTGGCGTATGCAGGCCAACAAGAACAAATCCTTTTATGCACACCACAGGATTAGTATCGCTTGCTGATAGCATTCGGGCACGGTGGTGGTGGCTGCAGGGGGACTGTCCTCTTTAGATAGAAGTGTTGCGTTGCTTAGCCTCCGGTCCCATGTGCAACGATCACCCCGTTTGATCCCTTTTCTATTAATAGTTTCCCACGATTACACACCAGCGTGTTCATATGCTCACGGGAGCTGCTTTTGAGACATCAAAACAAGGCCATTTTACTTATCTCACTCCATTTAAGAGATTTCGGTACTGATAGTGCTAACGTTTGATTAGCCACTGACAGGGAGGAAAATGAGTTCATAATGCCCTCCTTGGGACATATTTCCTAAATCTGAGCTTGAATTGATAACAGATAAAAGATTAGCAGGGGCACCTGAGTTGTGACGTAAAGCGGCTAGAAAGAAATCACGGGCTGTGACTTAGCCTGCTGTTTAATGGTTGGCTAATAATGTCCTTTCAATGAGCTATGCCTTTCCTGTCTCCCCGCACTTTGTCTTCTGCAACTTCATAAGAACCAAGGCAGCTACTAAAACGGAGGGCAATAACAATAAGCATTTCCTTCGAGCTAATTATAATCCTGGTTATTAAGGATGACTTCCCATAGATGCTCATCGTTTGATTTACAGAGGAAAGCTTTTATTCATTTGGGGATTTTCCTTTCGGAAACAGCTTTCACAGTATCAGCATGCACCCAAATAAGGACTAGCAGTTAGTAAAACTAAAGTGTGAACTCTTGGTCAGACTTTATCTAGCATGACAGAAGGTACTCCAGGGTTTATACAGCAATCAAAAGTTCTGCCAAAAAACACACTCCTCTTACAACATCGGTTATCTCTAGGTATTCTATAAAACAGGCCAATAACCTTTGTCCTCCATTCAGACACATAATTCAGAGTGTAACCAATACTAGCAAAGTACATCCAACCCTGTGCCAGAGTGGCCGGATTTTCCAGGCAACCTCTGGAGCCATGTCCGCAGCCATCGATTGCCTCTAAAGAGAAATGGTCTGAGTAAGAAGGGAAGAAAAATAGATAGGACCTTTCCCATTCCGCTTAATGGACCCCACCGAATTAAACAGATCTTAACAATCGTGGGCTAATTGTGGGATCACAATATATTAACCTGCTCTAATTCTAAAGGGTGCCATTCATGGCTGTTTTACCACAAATGCTTCAATTAGCCATAAAACACACTGGCAAGCGCTCGGCAGTCACACTCCATCTAGCTCCCCTCCCTCCCCCGGTACTTCAGAGGCACGCCAGCGCTCACCAGTCATTCATTATCAGGTACGCTCTTTTGTTATCAGACAGGCTGTCTTTGAAATTGTCCTTGCTTTAACTCTTTTATTGAGTTCCACCTAAGCCATTGTATTCCTGAGATATAACTTATGCCACTGATAACAGGTAGCATGGTCCTTTTCTTTTACTCCAAATTCACGGCTGGAAAAAAATTGGTCCGATATCATTTGAGGATCTGAGCAAATACCCCACAGGTAACGAAAGAATGTAAAAAAAAAAAAAGTAAAATGTGAAGTTCGTATTTTGATCGTGCCTGCGGCCTTGCATCTCCACCGTGACGGAGGGGGGAAACTCTGCAGGTAATAAAACCTAGAAAGTCAATTACTCAGAGTGCGTTTTACAACCAAAGGCTTGCACCATCACAAGAAAGACATTAAATGACCTAGAATGTGTGGAAAAAGGTTACAGTGAAGATTGATGTATTTTTCTTTTTCTTTTTGTTCTCTCTGAAACCAAAATAGAGTTTATATCGTTCACAGCTCTAAAATAGATTTACATTATCCAATATTTGTCTGTAATTTTACCTTTTCTAGCTGTGACCCAAACAAAGTTTCTACACCGTTCAGAATTGAACTGAGAATGTCTTATAAATTTCAATTCAACTTCTGAATTTGAAATCAATTTAGATAGCAGTATTGGAATTATATGGAATTGGAATTATTACAATTGGAATTAAGAAAAACTGTCAATTTTAACTTTAAAAAGCAAGTTGATTGCATGTTAGCAGGACAAAGCTTCATCTGATAAGTTTGAAAAAGATTTTAAAAACTTGAAGGTTTATGTGCCTTACGGAAAAAGAGAACAATTTGTGTCTTTATTTTTCTTTTTAGGTGGCTTCTCGTTATTGTCACATTAGTATCTAATTCCATAGCTAACAAATCCAAGTGCTATCCTGCACTATGCAATCTGTGCCTGGTCATAGAATTGTGGGTGGGAAGAGAGAGAATACATGTTAACATCCAGAACGCCAATAAAAACAATAAAAGACCTCAAACATATTATAAGTCGCATTCCAATGTAAGCTTCCCTCAATAAGCCTAACCAGATCGTGTCATAGTATATGTACATGGCACAGCCGTCATATGTCATACTCAAAAATAGGATTCTGCCAGTTGAATCACCAGCACTATTTCAAACCTCATTTCCCCTGCAAATGATCCTGCAGGCTGGGCACCGAGGCATGCCTGCTCCAGAGGCAATGATCACAGAGAGACGGAGTATGGCAAAGATTAACTTTTCATAACCCAAACCAACATTACCACCCCCCCTGGCCAGAAGCTCGAACAGGTAGCAATCAAACTCATCAGCAACAAGTTATTTTAGCATGCAAACAATCAGAATAATGCATAGTGAAGAGGGAAATTAAAATATAATATTGCTAAATTAATGTGTGCTTGCAAGTGCCCACAAACAGAGCTGCAAACAAACAATTTCTACCTAGAAATATTGCACTCTTGCGCAAAATGAAAGAGTTTTAAAAAATAAAGGGCTAGCAACAAACTGATGTGATCTAAATGGATGTACTGATGATAAAGTTTGCATGCTGTTTTTTAGCTGTGGTGCAACAGATGGCCCACAGCTCTGTTTCTAATGCAATTAGAATAAACTTAGTTTTCGGTGCTCAGACATATTGATGCACTGCTTATTTTAGAAACTCGCCCTATAATGCTGACACTAGGGTGCTCGGATTCCTAAAGAGCTGGAGTCTAAATATTTTAATGCAGCAGAGAAAAGAAAAACACACATTGTTATTCCTTTCTGAAACGTGCATGCAAACAGAACTTTGCTTAAGTCTGAGGTGGCAAATCTGCAGAGGTAGGCAATCTTTTGTGAGAATAAACATATACAGGATGGTGATCGTGCTATGATGCGCTAGAAAATACAAGTAAGCAGGAAGGGTAGGATGAAAGGAAACCGAGTCCTGTTTCGTTCCAATGCAGCAGGAACTGTCATACATGTGGAAACAAGAAAATGTGGCCATATAAAGCTGGTATTTAAGCTTGTAAAGTCACCATTTTCTCTTGTTAAAAGTGCTTTGTTATCCTCCGGATCCCCCTCTGACCTTTCGGCGGCTGGCAGGCTTATGAGCAGCACACCGGTGGGGCGGCCCGTCATTTGTCACCCTGATATCAGCAGCGGGGCACATCATCACCAGCACTGCACCAAACACGCCGAGGAGCGACAACAAAGGAGAAAGACAGTACTCTTTCTATAATAAAGCATGTGATAACTGCACAAGGGTCAATTGGCAGCATACGTTTGTATAAAAGCAGAGGGCAAAAAAGCGCTTACATACTGCATGACTGCATGCGTGTGTGTTTTATCACGAACACCTGCTCTCGTACAAGTATCCATGAGGAACGAGTGAGGTTACAGACTCCAATATAAGAAAAAAAAAATTATGGTAATTGAAACCACCAAATGTGTGTGGAAATGCAGTCAATTTGATTCGGCTGCAAAAGGTCATGCTATTCAATTTACACTCAATGCTGAGTACAGTAGCCAGCAAAACACCTGAAAGCAAATGATCTTATCAGACCCCACTGCAACGCTCTCACCCCAATGGATAAAAGCTATTTGCTGATTACTAACTAAATGCATTATCTTTTACCTTGACTTCCATCTCATGTAGGTGAGGGAAGATCTACCAGACCTTGACTTTGTGAGACGATTATTCCCATTATGTTTCAAATGCCCATTAAGCTTTTTTCTTCTCCTTTTCCAGTCTGTTGGTATATATGCATGTAAAGTCTGGAAACACACTAGATGTTGTATTTTAAACAATGTCAGCTGTATCTATTTTTATTTTTTATTTTTTTGATGACTTTGCAACACAAACTATGAATGCATATATATATATATATATATATATATATATATATATATATATATATATATATATATATATATATATATATATATATATATATATATATATATCCAGAACCTAGAAAAAATACTAGAGGTATTTATACATAATTTGTAAACTTCTCTGTTGGTTCTGTTGGTTATAAATCAAATTATATCATTGAAGTATGTATTGCAAGAAACACTAGTTTAGACTTGCTACTTCAAGCTTTCAAGCAAATTTCAGTGTTACTTGTGAAATTTAATAGCAATTTCAGAGTCTCTACACACACACACATTCAGTATAAGCTTAATTAATCAGTAAAGGTATAAGGTGTGATGACCCAATAATCTAAAAAAAAAAAAAAAACACATTTTTACAGCACTTAACTACAACTTTTTACCACTGAAACACAAAGAGTGACAATGATATCACACTCAACATATTATCACACTTTATTTATGATAAATATCATGGAAATGTTGTGGGATGAACTACAGATGGAAGGAGGAATGAGACTGTCTGCAACTGGAAAACTGATCCTCAATCAAAACTTTGGGAATATATGTTACATCGTTTCATTTTACCTGGCAGACAGAGCTATTAAAAATGCTCATGCAAGTCTGAGCATGTATCAATTTTATCTCCTGCAATGTAACCAATCGGCTCATTCCCCATTGCAAAAATTTAGCATTTTGTTTGTTAATTTACCCCCTCCGTAAAATTGTGCAGCGTGACGCCACTAAGCTACATCCGAAACACTCTGTACCCTGCAGTGCATAAGCCCTAAAAGAACCAGCGTTCCTGGAATTCAGAGATCCAAACTCCCCCTCCCTGCCATGCTGAAGTATTAAATAATCCAGGAATCGCCTGTACCGGGACTCACTTTCTCTCCCAGCCTAGAGTTGAGCCAGACGCCTGGGGCTTATTGGCTTAGCGTTTCCGGCCAGGTTAGAAAGAGACAGGCCCTGAAAGGCTCTTAGAAGAGATTAACGTCCCAGACTAAAAATAGCCCACAATGGTTATCCCGCACTTACAACTGGTGACACGTTACAAAACGTGAATATTACTGTACCAACTGTGTGCCTGTGTGCGTTTGGATGCTCAAACACATCCATGCAGTCAATAACGTGAAGCTTGTGTTCAAAGCATGAACATATAGGCATGATGTAAACAATCATTAAATCCTCGAGTTGTACTGGTTGTACTGTCCATGTAGGATATTTATTATGACCCAGATGAAATTTGGCACCAGATCAGTGTGACTTCCAGCACAAGCCGTCTGAGCCAGGCTCATAAAACATGATTTAAGGGGATGTCCACTATGTCCAAGGAAAACCCCATTTGTAACTTGCCCTCAGACATGGAAAAACGGTCTCATGTGTGACACCACCTGTGGTGCTTCAGTTCTGGGTAGCGGCTGTCAGCTGACACTGAACTGGCAGAACACAGTGTGTCCCAGAGCAAAGGAAGCTAAACCTTGTTACAGCCATTTGAACAGTACCAGCATGCCACACAAACACACACACACACACACACATGGGAGATATGTGTTAAGATAATTCATATAGGTGGCTTGAAGGAATTAGATAAGATTTGTAAGCAAGATATAAAGTCTTGGTAAAGAATTATCTACAACATAAAGATGACAGCCAGGATTATTGTGGCTACAGTGCAGCATCAGATAATACTTTTTGGTACTTCATGTACCAAGATATTTACATGGTACTTCAGAGAATATCATGGCATCGAGAAATGCATGTGACCACATTGTGTTTGTAGTGTAAATGCTAATTTGTCCTCAGACAACAGTAAAAGGCCGCCTACTCAGCTGTCAATCAAGCAGCTAAAACAAGGTTCATTTCATACTCGACTAAAATAACTGAGCAAGTCTGTGGTGAGACATATTCAGAGAGATATATTCAGAGAGTGTTTTTTGCACGTTATCAACATACATTTGCAACATATATGAGATGCAGTAAGTGATATATGCAGTCGTTAATCCTGTGATTACAAACTGTCACAGGAAACATATTTTAGCTAGTGATGCAGAGCAATTTAGGGAACCAAAAATATTTGGACAAAACTGCCAAAAATGTGATTTTAGGTTTTGCCTAAATAGTTTTAAGGAGCTGAAATCATTACGTTAGCTAGATTTTAAAACTTTGACTGTCAGCATCTATTTCGTGGACAACACAGATAAGCTACAAGATGTAAACATGTTAGTAGTATGTACACACTTCACCACGACCAAAATGAAGCTAGAGTAGCAAAACTTAATCAGTTAAAATATGCCGAGGTTGCTTGTTGCTGAAAAACTTCATTGCAGCTGGTTTATCACCTGTAAACAAGACACCCTGAACAATATACTGACTTAAATTACTCAGTTGACCCTCGCAAAAAAACCCCACCCACACCATTTTTCAAGTTCAAGTCCACCGATATTAATCTACTCTCCTGTCTGGTTTGTTTGTCGGACAAAAGGGCAGATTTGGCATTATGATTGGTCAGCTCGCCTGTTAATAAAGTTCCCGGCGAAGGGTCAGTTACCCAAATTTAGTTACCGAAATTTTATTTTCAGTTTTGGTTTTCACCTAAATGAAAAATTAAATTTTGCTTTTGGTCAGTAAACAGAAGCAGAGAGTGCTACACTGTTGTCTTTATAAAACCACTGGTGCTCATTGGGTATGGTGGAGATAAAGATCAAATTATGTAGATGAAACACTTCCAAGGCACTCACGTGGTAAGATAAAAAAGCCTTTAATGTGCTGGGCTTAAATCATTACAAACAGTTAAAAGTAGATCTACGCATTTCAGCACAAAGCCTTCTTCAGGACAAACGTCAATTGCTCAAACAGGTGTCCTTAAACTAGTGCTAATTACTGAATCATCCAAGACAGCTGGTTAATATGTAGGTGTGGCTAAGACTAGTATCTTAGTCCACAAAAAAAAAAAAAAAAAAAAAACTAACAAAAAAACCTTTTATACATATAACAATGCAAATATCAAAAAAAAAAAAAAAAAATCAATTTCTTCATTAACTCCTGGGGACTTTCTGTCTTTTTCCACCCCTTATTGCGTATCCTATGGCAAGGCATTATAATGAGGTGGACCATGTCACTAAGAGTTATCTTAAAGTGACTGGAATTGAATCTGTTCCTTGTTCAATAAGAGGTGGAAATAGACAAAAACAGCTTCCACAAAGAGAAACATTTTGGATCCATGGATATGAATAAACTGATTTTTTACCGTTTTTGTAATTTGTACTATTGATGATGTATAATTTGATATTTGCATTGTTATATGTATAAAAGGTGTTTTTTTTTTAGACTAAGATACTAGTCTTAGCCACACCTACATATTAACCAGCTGTCTTGGATGATTCAGTAATTAACACTAGTTTAAGAACACCTGTTTGAGCAATTGATGTTTGTCCTGAAGAAGGCTTTGTGCTGAAATGCGTAGATCTACTTTTAACTATTTGTAATGATTTAAGCCCAGCACATTAAAGGCTTTTTTATCTTACCACGTGAATGCCTTGGAAGTATTTCATCTACATAATTTGCTTTTGGTGTTTAAATAAAAGGCCACTAATGACATTTATGATAGTATTTAGTGATGTACTGAAATGTTTATTTATTTTTATTTATTTATTTTTTCTTCACAGAAACACTGAATTAAGGTTTTCATTTAGCCCAAAAATTGAAACTAAAAACTAATATTCAATTAAGCAAATTTATTTATTTTGTTCTAGTTGACCAATGAGCTACGGACAATGAATGGCCTTCCAGAGATAAATGCAAAACTGACAGAATGATTGACATAAAATTATGCATGAAATAGAGGCTGACTAAACTTCACTGCATTTACTAAACTTCACTGTCTCGGTCAATAATTTTGTCCCTCCAAAACTGTTCAAATATTTTGGGTTGCTGAAATTTAATGCATGCAACACTAATATTAGCAAACAAGGTATTTTATGTCAATAAATACCAATAACAGGCACAATAACAGTGTAATTTAAAAAAAAAAAAAAAAAAAAGAAAAAGAAAAAAAACCTCTTTCCTTGTTTTTTGCTTGCACACACAGACTTTGAATTCCCTTGGTAACAAATTCCCCCCATTCTCTCTCCCCTGCAGGGGTGTGTGGGGTGTTAAATTGGTTCTGTGATGAGCATCAGGTGGCTAAGAATCAAGATCAGCTGAGGCTACAGGCCCCGAAGAAAGATCTCACATGCAACTACCACTTTAGACAGCAAGGGATAGGAAAGCAAGCATGAAAGAATAAAAAATGGCTTTGTGGACAGAGAAAGCATGGAAATGAATACAGGACAGGAAACCAGAGCCTGAGAAAGAAGTAGAATGCACGAGAACGCAAGCAAGCTGAGCAACAAGCTTTATGTTAACTTGTGCTTCTCCAAACATGCCCTGCGGGGACTATTTTCCAGCTGCAAGTGATGTTACCCTCCCTCTTCTTTCCCTCCTCCTCACGCTCCCTTGCTTTTTTCCCCTCCCTTCGTTGCAAAGTGAATATATTTGCTTATGCCCGCTGGATTTCAGACTCTCTCTACGGTTGTTTGACAAGCTTCACCGCCAAAACTTCAGAAGCTCCTTATTGATGACAGGGCTCTGTCACATTTCCAGACTATTGCAACTAAGAGTTCACCCTGGTATGGCTGCGAAATTGCCCAACTCTTTTTGATACGTTATATGTGAGAAACATACTTCAAATGTGTGACGAAACAAGCCTAACCTATTACCTGCACTGACCAATGGTGGCACCAATGGCACTACTCAAAATACCACCTATTTTCTACCTAGGTGTCCAGTCCAGTTACTGGAGGGTCACCATCCTGCAGCGCTCAGCTCCAACCCTAATTAAACACACCATAACTAGCTAATCAAGGTCGTCAGGATTACTGTAACCCTCCAGGCAGGTGTGTTGGAGGAGGTTGGATCAAAACTCTGCAGGAAGGAGATCCTCTGGGAGCAGGATGGAGCCATGACATACAGCTAAATATACCTGCAGCTCATGCAACATGAGAGATACAACCAAGGAAATTCACTTAAGCATTCAGGTTCAATTTGAAGCAGCAGAATAGCTAATGAATTTAGTTGCCAGGTGACTAAACATCATACAAAAATGACAAAACCAGTGTTGTTATTCTTAGCTAATACTTAAACTACAAAACAAAAGCTGACATTAAATAAAAATATTAATAATGATAACATCTGCAGCTAAAGCAAAATGAGAGATATAACCATGCAAATTTATTAAACCATTCAGGTTCACTCTGAAGCAACAGAATAACTAAATTTAGCTGTCAGGCGAGTAAACATAATACAACATTTATTAAGAAAAACAGGTAACACTTTACTTAGAGCCTTTCTGTATAATGCATTATAAAAGTAGTTTTAATGCATTAGTTATGCCTTGTAATGCACCTTATAACGCATTGTACAATCTCATGAATAACTGTAACCGCATACATTATAACATTTATCAATTCATTGTTACACTATGCATTTTATATTATTTAAGGCAAGATATGATGTATTACAATGCACATTATAAATGATTATAATGCATTATACCCTTTAACAACCCTTTATAATGCATTATACATAAAAGCTTTAAATAAAGTGTAACCAAAAAACATTAATGGATGATGTTATTCTTAACTAATTCTAAAACTATTACATCTTTTTTTTTCTTTTTTTTGTAACTGAAATAGAGTTTAAATTCAATTAAAATAGTAATACTGAAAGAAGCTGCAGTTTTTGGTAACTTAAAAAAAAACTGAAATAAAATAATAAAATAAAACAAAATATTTATAATGATTGTACCTTCAGATAATGCAAAATGAGAGATATAACAAAGGAAATGCACTAAACCATTTAGATTCACTTCAAAACAACCGACTATCTAAATAATTTAGTTTTTAGGTGACTAACCATGAAAACCATAAAAAAAAAAAAAAAAAAAAAACAATAGAATAAAAAAGTGTTTTTAATCTCAACAAATACTAATACTAAGTAGTTAAACTAAGTTAATGGTAATTGCTAAAACTGAAATAAAATAATAATATTAGATAAAAAAAAATATGATAAAATCATTATAAATTATAGAAACTGGTCATTATGTCATTTAATATTAATCATAAATATTGGTTTGTATCACAAAGTCTCATTTAATGTTTAATGCACTTTGTTATTCTACTAGTTATTCACCTATAGTGGGTAATAAATCAAGAAGAAAAAAAAAATATATATATATATCTATATATATAGAAATGTTGTCTTGACAGCTAATTTCAATAAATAGATCTAAGTTCTAAAACTACAAAACGGAAATAAAAATAATTTAAAGTTAAAAAGAATTTTAAAAATGACAAAAGTACATGACTACATTACAACAATGAAAACTAAAAATATCCAAATAAAAGCTAATGAATACTATAATAGTGATAAATAACACTTGCCAAAAAATGACAGCAGCAGCTTTAGTGATGCTTTTGACACCTGACAACATTCAAACCGTCTGCGCTTCGAGAGGCACGACCAGGAGATAAGTCAAAATGTCGAGCGTGTGTGTGTGTGTGTGTGTGTGTGCAAGTGCGCGTGCGCGTGCGTGTAAGTGTTCACTTGAGGAAATCACATTATACAGCACAAAATGATAATATGCTTGGCCCAGCTGAACTTGTGCAGCTAAACTGATGGTGTGTTTTCAAATGTCAGCATAAATTTGCAAATTAAAAATGCGAAGCCATCAGCAGTCACCGTTAACACCATGTGCGTGTGTCTCGGCGTAGAAGTGCTTGTGAGCATTTTTCTGTCTTCTGAGAGACGTAGGCCTACAGTAGATTTGGACGATTTGATCTGGGTTTCTGTTTGTAGATTTACAAATTACTAGCAAGCGAGCCAGAAGTAAATAGGGCCTGTTTACATGGATGTGTTTATGTGTAAGTGTGAATGTGTGTACTTGGGTGTGCGTCTGATTTATTTCAGAAATTAATCTCGCTTTCACACTTAGACATCCGAGCCTCCAAACACACACACCTACAAATACACACTTTGGCTCATCTCCAATAGCTAGGTCAGAGTCTGGTCAAAGTTTTGACCGGTCATCGGTAACTGCACTCACCTTACAAAGCACAGCCAGTGCTTTCACCCCACGAACAAGTTGTAATTCCAAACACTCGCTGGCAGCATAGTTTTGTGTTTGGATATAAACATCACACGACCCGACTGAACAGCCTTGGATGACCTAATACAGTACAGTTTTTAACAGGGAGTTATTTTGACTAGGTGTCAAGTGCCCTTAAAATAAAAGGCTGCGGCAATCACTTGGAGTCCGGGAGTGTTCCATTCCACACATCGTCCATGCAATGGAGAGAACAGCGAGAACTCTAGCCTGGATTCAGAGCTAAATGCCATCCAAAAAAACAGCATGATACACTACCTGTTTATCAAATGAGAGAGCGACCAGGATTACATCTAGGACTAGACTTCTGCTTAAAACATGCCCTATAACATGTTTTAGCCACAGAATAGCTGGAGTTTTGGGCAGAATTACAGTGAACAAATTATTAAGAATTATACTAACACTAAGAAAACTACTAAGTATTTTTTTTTAACTAAGAAAAATACTAACACATTTTTTACAGACTGTCTTTATAAACCAACACCATTGTACTTGCTAATCAAGCCAACTTAATGCCTAAGTGCAAATTCTTGGTTTTCTCTTCAATTTTGCTATTTTTGTTCATTCACTATTCTGCACTGCACAGAACTGCAATGCTTTAGACCATGGCATACTTTGAAGTGTGTTGTATAAATTAATAGAAATAATACTTATTTATTTTTTTCTATTTATTATCAGTAATGGAAACAGCATAGGCTCATTGGAAATACGTGTGAAACTCCAAAAATGCACCTATCAGTTTCCTTCAGAAATGAACACTAGTGGTAGCAAAACACCAACAACTTTTTTATTCCTTTTTTTACACAAATAATGATTACGTGGCAGATTATTGGTTAAAAAGACTTATTTTCATGCAATTCCTTGCACATTATTATGTTATGACCTCAAAACAATTTCAACATAGTGCATGATATGTAAACTAATGCATTTTGAATTTTGCATTTCTGACATAGTAAACTTGCTTGGTTGCTCACCTGGTACAGCCTTGCACTGCATTGCACCCTGAAACACAAGCTTGCTTCTACGAGTCAAAGACGAGTGTCAAAAAACAAGCAACATAATATCATTTTGCAGAAATGGTGCTACAGGCATATTTTTTACAATCAGCCAGAGTTAAATAAATCTAATGTATAGGAATATTTATTTATACATCTGTCAATCATCATTGAATTACATTGCAGACTATATTTTTTGAAACTACAGAGCTTTGACCACAAAACTATAGGTATTTAATTATCATCTTACCAAGACATATTATTAGGAGACAGAGTGACAACTGATGTTTATATGTATTTTATGTAAGTAGTCTGCTATACTGTTATAAAAATCTCACTGATTCACAAGCTATTCAGCACTTTTCCGCCATATAAATGTCAGCATCTTCACTAAATTGTATATGTTTCCTCAGTTTGGGCCTCTGAATAAAATTGAGGTGTTTTTTCCCTCCTAGAGTGCAAACTCTGTATTCTCTCTCTCTCTTTAACATAATGATCTGCTACCATCACTGTACCACCATAGTACTTTTTATGCAAGCACAATAGCAGTCTGATACTACAGCATCTACCAGGGATTGCCTTTTTAATAGTCTGTAAATATCCTATAAAGTGCTATCTGACTTGATTTTGCTTTTGAATTTCGTGAAAAAAAAAAAAAAAGACAAAACTTGTGCGCTGCTTAACATTTATCACTATGCATGAGAAGTAAATGTTACATTTAGGGAATACAAGCAGCTCAATACAAATGTAACAGCCCTACACTTTCAACCAGTGCCTAAAAGAGCAAATCTATTTGACTCAAAACATGGTTTTACATGTCTGAGTGCTTCTAACCTCCCCACGGCCCTGTTCCCGAGAGAAGGGCTGCCGGTGACAGGCTGACCGCGCTGTCAGGCCCTCTCCCTGGGGCAGAGCAAGCTGCCTGTCGGCCCCCACCTCCAGAGATCCATTTTAGCCCCTGAGATGGGTTTGATAACTAGGGCTGAACTGCCACTGAAAGGCATAAGCCGTCACGTCACACGAAATCTCTAGGCTGCGTTTCCCTGCCCGACGCTATCGCTCACTCTCATCTGCCTGCCGGCTTGCCCCACACGGCCCTGCAATAATGGAACATCATGTACAAAATGTCAGGAAAGCGTAAGACATGAAATAATGAATCATAATCGTGAAAAAAGCTTCATGTCACGTGTGTTAAAGCCGCGTGTCTGTTGTGCATATCCGAATATATGTAAGCCTATTTGATGATGCTTTTGTAGCTGTAATTTTCTGGGGTTTTTTTTGCATGTTAAGCCTGTTTCATATGTGATATGTAAATTTCTAAAGCCTCTAAATTATCAGCATGATCAAAACTTTGCTGAAACCCTTTTGTACGCAATCTGCTACATGCCTTCTGTTGTCTGATTGATAGATCATACAGTTTTTAGCAACTTTGTAAAGCATAATTCTAAAAAGTCTATCTTCAGGTTGTGGCTCACGTGCTGTGAAATCATTAATGATTTTTATTGAGTAAACATAGTGATCATTTTCATACTGTCAGTAATATTTTAATATCAAGCAAATTGAAGCAAATTTGATTTACTTGATTACCCTTACATAATAGAATGTTTATTTATTTATACATCTCTCAGTCATCATTTTATTGCATTGCATTATATGTTTTGGAACTACAGACATATTATTACAAATTATTATTTATATGCATTTTATGTAAGTAGTCTGTTTTTCTGTTATAGAGATCTCTTTGATTTAGCCTAACAAGCTATCAAAATGTAATTTTGCTTTTTGACCATATAAACATCAGAATATCCAACAAATTGCATGTTTTTGATCAGTTTGGGTATCTGAATAAAATGGAGGTGTTTTTCATCCTTGAGTATGAGTTTCATATTCTTACTATATCATACACTATGAGCAATAATAGCAATGTATCAAACATGATGCTCAACAAAAGATGCAAATTAATTTTTTATATTTTGTCTAATGATTCAATAAACTTTACATTTAAATATATATATAATGTCATAACAGGCTTTAAAGGGTTAAACACAGGTTTTTACTGCTTTTTATGATGTATAAATACAAATCAAAAAATGAAATTAAAAATATATAAGGCAAAACTGTTAAAAAAAACCTATTAAAATGGCCAGACCCTAAACAGCAGGCGGGTTGAGTCTCTGCGTCCATGTGTGGCCTTCTTGTTGTGTGACATCACAGGACTCGCCAGGCCACCCATTAACTATACTGCAGTCAGACAGGTTAAGAAAGCATTGCCAGGGGTTTGAATGAGTGCAACGGGAAGAAGAAAAAGTCCTGCCAACTAGCTTTACACAAGAGCTGGCCATTCATTAACCTGTCTTCACTCTGCTCTTGGGCACTGCACTGACCCACATAGGCCAGTATTGGAAATGCATACAATACACACATTCATCACTATTGACACCTCATGTCCCATTTCACTGAACTAGGATCAGCTTCTTTCGCACATTGTGCTTAAACTGAAATTTTAAATCGGGGTCTACAAAAAACAGTCTGAAATATTCTATATCTATAAGAATTTCAAATAAACTTCTATCACATGAGCAGTAATGCATGTAAATAATTGCCATGTTAATTAACATTCACCCACACACAGTGTTATTTTTGCCATTCGTAATTGCGGGCCCTATACAATCATTCTCCCATCACACGGGCTAGGTAAGTGTTTCAGACAGTCCTTCAGGAATTCCCTATCACACCATGACACAAACCCCCAAATCATGCGACAGACCCTGCACTATATTTGCCAGCACTCAGAGCAATGCAGCATTATCATTTCTCTTCTCTATCTGCCCAGATAAGACGTAATGAACTAGCCAGGGCCAGGGCTGCTTTGTTTCAGCCACCTCATTTCTTTTCCTCTGGACTTTGCTTTCTCTGTCAGTGACGAAGAAGCGCGAGTGCAACAGGTTTAAAGTTTTACCTCTTCCCTTTTTCAACATGACAACCCCGGGCAGGAACAAGCCGGTTAAAAGTGGACCCACTAGATCAAGGTGAGGATGGAGACTAGTTGTATAATAAACTAGAACAGCACTGGTGAGTTCAATAGAGTTCAATGAATCAGATTTGGACTGAGTTGTCCACTGGGAAACGGTACCATTACCACCAGAGTGTATAAGTAAAAATGCCATTCATTTTCTCCATTGTGGAATTGATTTTAAACGATGATTAAAAGCCATTAAAGAAAGACCTACTGTGAGTTACGAGGCTTCTGATTGATGACATATGCTTCTGTTGAAGCCTCAGTCAGCATTATTTCAACTTATTTTTAAACTGATAGTTTAACAGCAAAATTTCTAGCTAAAAAAAAATACCCATGATTCTGCAGAGAAATCTCCATCAATCAGAAAACTGCAGTGACCAGTGAATGATATAGAGTCAGTTTATGCTCTCAAACTACTTTAATTGCTGTATGCAAAATATGTATCATTTTCAATAAATGTAAAATATTGTTTAATAGTTTTGTATTTCTTAATCATTTTTTTAATTTTATTTTATTGTTTTTTATTGTCATTCACAATGATTCATGGAATTGTTTTTTTTTTATTCTTCCTCATTAAAGCCATAAAGTGCGCAGTCTTGTATTTTTGTCTGATTTCCAAGTACAACGTTTGTAATGTTGTGATTCACTTCAGAGCTGGTCGGTTTGGTTTAATGCTGATAACTCTTTAATACTTTTTTAAATCCCTATGGAAAAAATGAAGGGGAAAAATACTTCCGGAACCAAGGCTGCTGAAAAAGTGAGCAGACACTGTTGCTCTGTATTATTACTGACCATTACTTGGGAACATCAGGGAGAAAGTGCATACAAACAGCCATAAATTCCAGCCCAAGCTTGTAAAAAACAAGGTACAAACACTGAACTTAAGTATTGGACAAAGGTTGGGTGCTTATCATAATACCTCACCCTAATTATCAGACAGCATGGATAAATGCTCATTCCCAAAGAGTAAATCTCTGTTGTTAACTAATAAATGGCACTGACTGACTATCCCAGCTTGTGAAGAATTCTATATTCATGCAATAAACTGCATGAAGCTGGAATCATATCTAATTTTACAATATACAAGCATGCACAATCAGATAAGAAAACATTGCATGACCCTCTTTACCTCAAACAGGTTCGATGCTTCATTGCCATACTGACTGGAAATGATTTCTGATTGGTCGCTGTACCACTTGAGTCCTCCCAGAAAACTATCTGCATCGAGGTCACTGACATCCAGCTCAGAGAGGTCAAGCTCAGGCAGGTCAGGGCAAAGGGGCTGGTCTTCACCAACCAAGGCAGCACACTGAAAGAGAGAGGAGATAGTTGAGCACATATTTGCCAAGATGTTAGACATCTTCATTCAGTGTTTGTGAAGAAATGAGCCCTCAGTTTTAAAAAAAAAAGCCATAAATAGAAAAGACATGCAATGTAAGGGACTGTTTGATAGTAGAACTGATCAAATGGAATTCACCATGTTTTACCATTTGTTAACATTTACTTTGCATCATCTATGTGATCTCAAACACAAACAGTATCAACTGTTAATGGTGGGATCAGCCGTCAACAATTTAATATTGGTCAGGTTTCACAACACCTTGTATATGGACAGCAGTCTCTATATAAACGTTACTGGAATACGCTTGCAAACCCATTTATTTAATGCAAACAAAAGGTCTGCTAATAATGACAAAGAAAATCGGTCCCACTTTATATTAGGTGGCCTTAACTACTATGTACTTACATTTAAATTAATCGTTTGATACAATGCACTTATTGTGAACATACATGTTTTTACATTGTACTTATATTTTTAAAATACCTATATGTAATTGCATCTTTAATTAATTTCTGTAATTACAGTTATAATTACACTGTTGACCATCCCTTACACCTTAACCCACCCTTAAACCTACCCAGACCACCAAACCTGTCCCTAACCTTACCCGTATCCCACCTCAATAGCAGAAATAGTGTTTTGCAATACAGTATGAATACAATAAGTACATTGTACTTATTTTTTGATGTAAGTAGTTAAGGCCACCTAATATAAAGTGTGACCGAAAAATCAAATGTAAGATAAAAAAAAGCCACTGCTTTACTGAAAAAAAGGCAAAATAAGGCAAACATCTCAAATCTATTTATTTTCCACTGCTTTAAAAAAGAAAACAAAGTCCATTTTTTCCCCCATTGCTTTTCATTTTTTAAATCTAATCATAAATAAAACTTGATGCTTTGTCAGCTTTTACAATACTATGCAAAAATGCTTAGTTTCTCAAAGCAACATAGGCATGTTTTCATTATCTCTAATAAATCTGATATAATATAAAAAAAAAAAATGAAACCTTTGGCACTATGGCATTTGGGGCAGTTTGGTATTGAAGATGGGATAATTTTTAAAAAGGGATATGAAGTTACTCCTATTTTTTTTCCTTGAGCAGAACTAGTTAAAGGATAAAATGAACTATGAGAGTTACTGAAATCAAAACATTATATTTCCATAAAACAACTATGGAAATTAAAAACTTTCCACATTTAATTATATCAGTTCGGCTGTCTTTATAGGCAAAACTTTGACAAATTGTTCCACAGAATGCAACAACATATCTCAAATCTCTGCACCTGTCCATTCGCACAGTGTGTGACTGATGTAACAGATAACTCTTCCTCTATTTGATTTATAGGGAGTGTAACTTTACTACATAATTGAGACCTGTGTGACTAGCATGCAAAAGCTACTCCTTTCACTACTAAATGTAGTATTAATTTAAGATGCATTGTTAGAAATTAACCATACTAACAACCAAATGAAGTGAACTTAAATCTAACAAAATTGCATATTCTTCAGCTGTGCACATAGCATTAGCTGCATTTAGGAAATCACAACAACATAACCAACGAGAAAACAAACAATTCTGTGATTGGCTGAAGGAGGGGAGGGGCGGGCCGTCGTGGGGAAGAGAGCCACAGCCACGCCCTCTGGTTGGTCAGATACTGTACTTCATATCACTGAGTATGTTGTGAGTAAAATAAAGGCGAAGTGGAAGCAAAACCAACAGCAGCTCGCGGAGAGACTGTACGCACAGGTGTATAGAGTTTTGACAAACGGCGGAGGGTGCTGTAGAGTGATGCATTTTGTGAAAAAGCGATACATACAACAGTAAAATGATTATTTTGTAAAAATATTGTACGAAATGTTACCGTCAGCGCGCGTTACCACCAATACCGATCCCAAATCCTATTGCCCTGCTCTTTTCTCGGTAGCCTACTACTGACATAAATGCCACAACAAGTAATCAAAATAAAAAAGCGAGACTTTGATCAATGGCAGCACGATACAGTTTGTGCCGAAGAATCTCGCACGTCAAACTTGATCACCGGTGTCTGATTTAGTTTAGATCTATTTATGACACAAATCCTGCCGTTCCGCTGTCACAGATTTAGACGGCGGCAAAGCGGTTACATCCAACGGTGAGCAAATCATAAAATCACATGCATAAAATGCTTCTGCCTCGGCATCTTGTTGAAAGCCTTCTCCCTTTTCCTCTCAAAATACAGACACGCTTAATCACGAGCACACGCAGAGAGAGAGAGAGAGAGAGAGAGAGAGAGAGAGAGAGAGCGAGCATAGCTACTTGTGGGCACCTGGAAATGATATGATTAGAATTGGAACCGAGCAGCAATTTGCTGATTGTGTTTAGATGGATTTATGCTCCGGCTGAGACGCTAAACTAACCTTTGAAAATGAATATAACAATAACACAACGTGCATACCTTGCAACATAGACAGGTGCCTATACAGCGCAGCGATATATTCCTATATAGTGAGTAAAAGTTTCAGCTAAGCATGCTGGAAACACTGCTTTATGAATATCTGAAATGGTCAAAACTGCAATGAACCACGACGCGACTAGATGATAGATAGATAGATAGATAGATAGATAGATAGATAGATAGATAGATAGATAGATAGATAGATAGATAGATAGATAGATAGATAGATAGATAGATAGTGTAGGCTATGATAATAATAAAAGTGCGACGTTATTTTCCATATCTTACATTGCGCCAAGCGAACATTTCAAACGCGTTTAAACAAACCTAAATTGTCCCGAATTGCAATGATTTCGCAATAAACGATAAACGTCATGCACAGCTATGCAGTCGTTATTGATGTATTGCATTGGAGCAACGCTTAACCTTGCGGTGAGGTCTTGATAAATATAAAGTAAACGAGGTTCAGCAGCTTTTCTTTGCTTTACAGCACGTACATGGTCCAATAATAAATCCAGAAAGCGCTCCGCATGCATGCAAATAGCCTTCTCCGAGACTGTCTCTGTGTTCTAATAGGAAAGTTTCAATGTACAATACCTGACGCGAGAACATATTAGTAATTCCAGCACATCGGCAGTGGCACTAGGCTCTCACTGAAGCAGATACCTGTCTCATCATCACCTGCGTTACAGCGAGCGAGCGCACTCCATCCACGGGCATGTCAACGCAATTTCCCACGACAAGACATCCTAAGTAGACTGTCACTGTTCAACTCCGACACAGCTTGAGAAAAGCCGCACGCTATCACCAGATAAATCACTGCACATACAATTTCTGCCAACAAATTAGACTTTATCACAACCCGGTGTATTCCCGTGCATTCAGAGCTTCCGTGTCTTCCGCGCATCTTACAGGATCGGTCGACTTCACATAACGGGAACTACGAGCGAAGCCAGTCTTGGACGTTTCCTGCGATCCGTCTCCTCAAAAAAAAAACAAAAAAAAAAAATGTGCTTCAGCCCTGGAAAAATAAGTTGCACATCAGTTCTCACCTCTAGTTCTCTCCACACCGAATCCTGATTACACCTGTCCCACGCCATCCAGCCCCTGAATGACGGTACGAAAAAATAAAAAAGAAATCACGGGCAAAAGAGAAAATCCACTCGTTCCCTCGCGCCCCTCACTGACAATGAACCGAGGGCACCTGTCTTACAACTGCTTTCCATCACATGACAAAGCTATTAAAAGTAGGCAGGGGAGTGACTCCCCTTAGCTGTTACTCGCCAATGACGTGCTCTAAGGAAGGCGGAGTTTGGCACGCGCATAGTAAATCTTCCCCAACTATAAAACCACTCGCTCCTCTCAACATGCCTCTAGTAGCGGCTAGGGTTGGGAACCAAGAACCCGTGCTGTTTTTATAAATATTACCGGAACCGAATGGGTCTCATGACTTTTGGTTGCATTGAACGTGCATTCTTCCACCGATAGGGACGAGATTCCGGGTTAAAATGTTCTGCTACGCCACAGCACCGCTATTGAATATACAGTGACCAATGCAGTTCGATTCCCGATCGAATGACTCTTGTGAGCCGGTTCTTTTTAGTGAATCAAATATTGAACGCGCGCCCAGCGCAGTTCGATTCCCGAATAACACCGGTTGTTTTAGTATCAAAACATTGTGCATCATTTGGAGAGGCTACTGACAATGAGAATGATTTCTTTCGTTATGTCAGACTCGAAATAAACAAAAAACTGGACTAAAACGTGAAACTTCAGCTGGGATTGCTGTCTCATCTAGTTCAAACCTGTGAAAATAAGTATGCCATTAAAAACCGATTAATAATGAAGTGCTCAATGTCCCCTTAGTCCCCGCCTTGTTTGTTGGTTTGTTTAGTAGGCTATATTATTTAGGAATCGTAGAAAGAACCTGGATTGTTACTATTCGGAATGAATTTACACAATGTAAACTAGTTAGCTCATCTGTAGTTAGAAAAAAACAAACAAACAAACAACAAAATAATGTCTGTTTAGATAGCCTATACTAACAGGGGTCAGTGCAGTCAGAGGGATAATTTACGACTCTGACGGGACTTTTTACCCATCAGTGCATCCATCAGATATGCTGTTATTATTATTATTATTATTTTATTTTATTTTTTTCTCGCGAATAGCTTTCTCATTCGCCATATCAAATGTAATTATATTGGTGCGCTTAAGAAAAGCTTTTAATCCTAATTACTTTCGTTCACCGAAGTAAACAGATGCTCTAGGCCTCTTTATTAAGCAAATCTGCGGCGGTATCGTTCATCTCCGAGCAATGCGGACGGAAACTAATGTAAATAAAGACAGGATAAATGGGTTGGTTATATGAGAACACGGTCGATAAGTTGTGAGGGCTGTGGTGGTTCACAGAATGCGTTGAATCTATATAGCCTGAGGCGTTTTCTTTACTCGAATGCTCCCAGTCAGGAGCGTGCATGCGAGGGGGTTGCTGTGAGCTCAAATACTGTTTCATGGCGTGTGTATATACGCCGGCTGACTGAGTGGGGACTGGCTTCTTCATCTCGAGCTCATTGGATGTCGTGTCACATTTAGCACCCCCCACCCCTCTCCCTTGCGCACGATTTATACTCTCAAGCAATGCTTCCATACATCGAGGCATCGCAAACGGAGCAACATCATCGGCTTGGCTGCTCTGGAGAGTCATAACGGCTGAAAGATAGTGTGCAATGCGCTCACGACGGATTTTCTTCCTCCCTCAAACGCCGGGGAGAAGCAGGTGACGAGGTGTACAGTGTCAACAGTTCATGTATACGCAACATAGATATAGCCTAGAGAAAACCAAAACACGAGGTGTGTAGACAGTCAAAACAAAACGCAGCTCGACCAATGATGACCGCCCACTTTTGCGAGCTGAAAGCCCACTGTTTATCAGCTGCTTCTTCAGTTTTCGTGACCAAAACATTGAGGAAAAGAGTTACAGTGGTGGGCAAAATTGTTAGAACACCTGACAGATCTGAAAATATTGACCTTTTTTTTTTAATGCCTCCAAAACATGATTTCATTATGTTCATGAAACATGCAGATGGCTGCTCTGAGCTATATATCAGATGAAGTGAGTCGTAGCCTACTGTTTTTATCCACTTTTAACTTTAATATTTGGTATGCCCACTTTTTGTAGCAATTACACATCTCTCTGGCATAGTCTCAATATATTTCCTGAGAACTTCAACACTAATGTTATACCATGCCTTCTGCATCTCAAGCCAAAGGCTTTCCTTTTAATGTACAATAGATCTGTCCAGTTTATTTTCCAACTCGCCTCATATGTGCTCAATGGGTTTGAGGTCCTGACTTTGAGGGGCCAGTCCATCATTTTCAATGCTCCAGCAGATTCCTTCCGTCGCAGGTAGTTCTGACAATAGTTTGTTTTATGGGCATTGTAATGGACAATTCAACAAAAACAACTGAAACTTAACAATATGCCAAGTGTTCTCACAATTTTGGCCGCCACTGCATGTGGTTGGTGAGGTATGAACAAATAATGGTTTGCAATACTGGTTTGTAATGAACGGAACCCTACTGCAAAAATTAGGCTGTATTTTGTATGTTTTGTGTGTGTGCGTATTTCAGGAAGCAGATCCCATGTGAGTGTAATGAAGGCATGTGCTCTATCCACTGGCGACCACTCTTATCTCAGATGGTTCGTACATGGTAGCGTAAACCCAATACTAATGCAACACACAGATGACAAACTGATGCCATATTGTAATCAAGGCTGGAGCTGGAGGGATGAAAATAGTTGGTTGCTCATTGTATGGTAGTAAAGGCACGTGACTCCCTCTCTGTCCCTTTGCTTTCTGCTCTCTCTCTCTCTCTCTCTCTCTCTTACTCACACAGACAAGCTGCAAGCCTTATCTGATTGTTCTCTTTATGGCAATTAAGAAATTGCGAGCTAAAAATATGGCTCTGTTGTGATTTCCTGTTAAATGGATTTTGATTTGTTTTCATTTTTATTCCTCGTGCTGGCAGCTGAATGTTTCCGAGAGGAGGAGATATTCAATTCCAGATAGAACTAGTGTACAACCTGTCATGAGTCTGTAGTTCATGGTGGCATGAAATATGTAAATGAACAGAACGATTTGAACGTAAATGAACAGCCAAACTGTCAATGAACAAATGTCAAACAGACACATTCAGCTAAACCGAATGTATTCTGGAATCTTATATACAAAAATGTGCATTTGTAGTGCACTTTAAATTTTAAAAGTATATTTAAAAAAAAAAAAAAAAAAGGACAGTTCAATGAAATAAAAGGCCATTTAAGTGTACGGTACTTCAAAAGAGAAAAATTGATTTTGCACTTTCACTTGGCTTTTTAAAAAAGTGCACTTTGTAATAACGCCAGATTAAAAGTTTTACTTCAGAGTACACTTTAAATCACTATTTTATTATTCTTTTGACATACTGTATTGGAATGTACATTACAGCTATGTTGGATACGGCTTAGACACACCAGCTCTGTAAAACATTTATTAACGTGGACTCGGAGGCAGATTTGGGGCAAAGCCCTGGGAGCTTACCTTGCAGTTTGAAGGCATCTGTGCTTATATTTGCAAAGCTATTTTGTGGATATATACTTCCCCAGTGTTTCAAATTCGATTTAAACATGGCGGAACAAAACAAATGCATGTATCCAACTATTTTCTTCATATATAAGATTATTTTGTTTTATGATGATACTTTTGAATTATAATATACCTTAGTGTTCATATTTGCTGGTTGACACAGATAGATGAAACACAGTGCATATCTGGTAGGCAACTATATCTCGAAGCAACAAATGAACACATGACAAGTTCACTCCAGCTCTTTATAGTTCTTATCATTAGATCTCCTCTGCAAAATAAGAAAAGCAGATGAAAGCAACCTGAGAGATAATAAGAGGGCCTCTGAAATACACTTAACACTTAAGATGCATCACCTCACCACACAACGTACAACGGATACAATAAAACCCAAAATAATAGCAGCAAATGGAAGACAGTTCCTCTGAAAGGAAGTCATCTTGAGAGAGGAATCAAAGAAAGCTATTCAGCCTAGTCTATCAGAACAAAAGGCTTTCTATTGACGAATTCAACCATTTCACAGGAGGTTTGGAGTGTGGCCGATTGCTACCTTGGAGGGCCCGATGTGTATTATTGCAGTAAATGGCATAGCGAGGCTAGGGCGTGCTAGCCAGGACTCGGCTATGAAATTGGAAATAACAATGACGGGCCACAACAGCATATCCACACCAAGGACATAACTCAAGAGAGAAGTATGGGCTCAGTGGGAAAGCCCTGTGATATTTTTCCGAAGAGAAAGCTTGACGCACCGAAGCCTCCCGTGGACAAAAATACCACGGTCAAGCAGGAAAAAAACTGGCTCCGGTTGCTTGTCAGAGCAGCATATGTGGAAAAAGCTCCCCCATCTGAGGCTGTTATTACGGCACGTTAGAATCACTATGCAGTCATGAAAGATGCATGGAGAAAAACATGAGTCTGGCAAGAAGACGAGCACTAGCAGGGATGTGTTTACAAGCTCCGAATGACATGCGTTCGCATGCCGGCGAGATATTTTTATGACTTTCTCGTGACAGAATGCGAAGGACTGTTCTCGAATGAGTGGAATTAAACTGATTGAAGCCACAACATCAAAACGGCCATACTTGTTATCGGCATTAAAACGGAGGAGTTGAAACGCAATAGCGGGCGTTCTTATGTAGTCCTGGTATGATTAGAACTCCAACTCCCTTTGTGAGAGAAGATGAGTTTGCCTCTCTTTGCTCTCTCAGCAGCGTCGGCATGCTTGGGAAGAATTAGGTCACTATTTGAGTGGTGTGCCTGCAAGAAACTCCATGTTAAAATCGTACCATGAAATGGTGAAAAATGGGGGAGGGGAGGCGCACAGGTAGTTTTAGAAATGTTATCGAAATGCGGCGCGCTGCTCGTGACCGGCCTAATTGCTCTTAGAACACGTGAGGAGAGAGGAAAAATTACATGCAAGTTGTTGGCTTGCATACAGGCGAAAGCCCTTACGGCATCATAAAAAAGAATGTATCATCATCTTTTTTTTCCCCTTACAGAGGGAATTTCTCCTATATGACACCCCTTCCCCCAAATTACTGTAGCATACCTGGGCTGCGAGTAAAGACATGCAGATTTAGTGCTTCTTAATATGCATAGATAGATCATGGAGACAGAAAATGACATGAATTCATAGATGGCCACGAGAGAGAGAGATGGATAGGAAGATGTCTGGGAACGGGAGGCATCACAGCCAAACAGTGGATTGATTGAGTTAAGGAAGATTCTGAACAAAAATTTCGATGCCGCTTTTGTATTGAAATTAACTTGCACGGTTGCTGAGTCTCAAGCTGTTCTGTGTGCGTCCCTCACAGGAAAGACTGTTCTGGGCTGGAAAAACTGGTTCTGCACCAGTGTCATGAACAATTTGGTCCACTTGTTGAGTCTAACTGATTAGACATCCTGCAAACCTGCTTTCTAAAAAAAAAAAAAAAACACAGTTTAGCATCATTTTAAAAATAGTGCTTATAATGGGAAAAAAGAGATATATATACTTAAGGGAAACTGAATGCAATTTTTTTTGGACATTTAATGGAATGTTAATTGTAATTAAATAAAAATGTATTATAGTTTATATTAAATCCAGTTAACCGAATCTTAGAGTGTTTTTTTTTGGCCCACTTAAGTCAAACTTATCTTTATACATAATTTCCTAATTCTGTTTTCTTTGAAATAAGTGCTGCTGCATTTATGTTAACTTAAAATATAATTTGTAGGTCGATATTGTATGTCATGTATTAAAATTGATTTTAATTACATATTTGCTCATATTCATATACATTATATTCCTTTGAAGATACATCGTTAGTGAGTTTAATTAGATGAGCGATTGTTTTCAAGCTTTCAAGAGCTTTCAAGTAATGGTGTTAAAACACTAACCATTCTAGGTTGTAGAATGCATGTATGAATTACTACATGAGCCTGTGGTTAATGTTAAATCTTTCCCCAAGTGGTTAACCACAAGAACCATTTTCATGGTGAGATGGAGTTTCTTTGACTTCAGTTTCGTTCTACACAGCAGTTCCCATGCCTTGGTTAACGAATATCTCTTAGGCAAGCCACTAATGTTGTGACACATGAAGTCTATGGAGGATAGTTTGGTACATTAAAGTAGTGGAGGAAAGAGTGGCGGCCCAGTTGGCCTCAAAAGCAGTCATGCAGTAAAGTGCCAGCTCTACAATTCCTGTGTAATTAAGGTAGAGATGGTTGGGTGATTCAATGGTAGTGGTTTTCAGTGAATTTTTTGAGCTGACAAAACGAAGGGAGCTTAAATGAATGGATAAACCCGGGAAATGTTCTTAATATAGCACTTCTGTGATCCAATAACTGACATTTGATACCCAAATGTGTAATCTGCCTCAAAGTGTCTGAAAGTAGCGAGGCTTCTGTAGGATCGGATTGGCTATATACTGATTCTGGTCAGAAAAAGATCTATCACATGTCTAACCATATGAAACAATGCTTTGAACAGCAAGGCATTATTTTAACAGTCTTCTTCAGAGGCGATTTAAGGATTTTAGTCTTAATGTGGGATTTTCTTGATCAGTTTTACACTCTTTAACAAACATTCTGTATTGGCATTTAAGGTTCATTGAAGAACTTTCAACATCCACGGAACCTTATCATTCCACAAAGACTCTTCAGTCTTAAAAATAAAGGTTCTTTATTGGAGTTGACGGTTCTTCGAATTATTAAAATGTAACCAGCTGGCTAAAGAGAGGATAAATACTGAAATGTAAGAACTGGTTATATTTTGAATAGTGCATGATGCTAATGGCCTATTTTGATAAAAGAGATCAAAAAGAAGACATCTATGATCCATATTTAGGCTTTTCAGATAAAGCTGCATGCCAGTGAACTGTGAATATCGTTTACCCAGCCCTTAACACAATATCAAACTCTGTTAGTAATCATTCAGATGCAGTCATTGACTTGGTAAGAGCTATATTCAGAAACAGCCCCTGCTTGATCTCCAATTCTCGCCATCCTCTTTGTGGAGGTCCATCACTTCATCCCTCTCTCCAGAGACTGCTGCGACCACCGGGAGGCTTGTCAGTACGGTAAACAGGATTTATCAGCCAGATGACGCATGTAATTAGAAAGTAATTGGCACATCATCTGGACACGAGGAAAGATGATATACGTTCAGCAGAGATATGCAAAAACAGTTACAATGACTAGCGAACACAGAAAACAATGCTTTAAGAGAAGGTCAGATTTGATAACATAAATGCAATTTGTTAACGTCAATTCATTAACTAACATTACCAATGAGCAGTATGTTATATATATAAAAGCTTATTAGAAAGTGTTAGCAAAAATGTTTCAGATGGAGATGTTTTCAGGACAATTAATTAACTGCTAAAAACCTCTTGAAACACTTCAGCTACCATATAGTATCATAGCAGCGTGCTTTGCATGGGCGAGCACTTATATTTTCTTCCAAAAATGTGAAATGATGCAGTTCAAAGCTGATGGGTGTAGAACTAATCGGTAAGCTCTCACTCCTTTGAAATGCAATAAGTAGTTCATCTTATAACTCATTCACTCGCTCATTACTCATTCACTCGCTCGCTCCCCGGCTCCGTCCCATTCCTTTAACTTGTACATTTATTCATTTATTTACATACTAAGCTATTTATTTACTCCCCCCTCCACACTTGTGCACCCATTTACATACAAACCCACTTACATAACATTTTTATTCATTTATCTCTTCATCTATTTCCATTCTAATTCACTTACGCTCCTGGTCACTTACTTATGCTCTAATTTGCGTACTAAATGACACTTTTCCTTGCAGTAACTCGTTGGGTATTCTTAATTGCCAGCTTAGTTATTTACCCACTTATTTAGCCACATCCCCTCGTGCCTCGTGGCTCTTACAGCTCTTAAAACAATAGTTCATTAGAGCAAACCTCAGATGGCCTCCAGTTGAGGGCAAGGGGTGCGACAGTGAATTAGCATATAAGAGTAGAGCCACAAGCGGTTCAATCAGACTGTGAACATGGTGTTAATCAGGAAAAACTGACCATAGGGCACCAGCTACACAGCCCTGGACATTTTTTAGTCACATTTTATTGTACATGACATACACCGAAGAAGAAAAAAATGGTGAAGAAGCAATTTGCTCTCAGAAATTGCTGGTACGTTTCACAAGCAATTACAAAGAAACAGCAAGTTACACAATTAATTAAACATGGATTTGTAAGTATAAAAATGTAAATAATTTTGTATCTTTGTTTTGTTGACAACTTTGAAAAATCATGCTTACAGCTTATGTGACAGCTTTGTGTTACTTTAAAGCATCTCGTTCAATAACATAACTGTAAAAACCAATATCATATTTTGCTTAGTGCACACATTTGAATATTTTTTTCACAAGGTTTTAAATATACTGTATATATATTTTTTTATATTTTTTATATTATTACATTTTGAAGCTATTAAAAATCAAATATATATATATATATATATAGTTTCCTGTTAATCTCACATTTTCTTTTTTCTCTGTCCCTTCAAGTTGGTTATGCTGATTTTGCAGATAGACAACATTTTTCAAATATTAATAAGCAGTGCAGTAGTTTTTAAAAAATATTTTATGCAATTATGTATTCATGAGTATGTCTCCTCAAAAATTTCAAGGTGCATTCAAATCATTGTAAGAAGAACATTGTTTAACACACACACACACACACACACACACACACACACACACACACACACACACACACACACACACACACACACACACACACACACACATATATATACTATAATATTCTTTGTTTTATTTACAAATTTGAAACATCTTTTTTAACAATGTAGCGCTTTCCACAGTATGCATTGTTTCAAAGCAGCTTTACAGTAAAATAAACAAGTTTTTTTTTAAAAAAACAATAAAAAATGTATAATATGTAAATATCTAAAATGTAAAATATCTATTTATTTTCAAGCCTTATAGTTGCATTTACAAAAATAGAGCTGATTGATAATATATTTCACTATTTGCAATGCTACAAGCAACCAAGACATGCTATATAATATACCATCCAAGTAATATAGCATTACTAGTCTGAACTACCAGATTCTGTCCTATTCTCTCGAGGGAGTCAAAAGGTGAGCCCCTGGATCAAACAGACCTGAGAAATACTCAGACAGTCTGAGGGAAGAAAGTAAAAAGTGTTCCTACTTCACTGAAGCCAAATCAGCAAAGCCTGGACAACAGAACTGTGGAGGCTCCGGGCTGATTTTTCGGGAAGGGGGTCATCGTTGTGAGGTGCTGATAACCTATGATAGCGACGGGGTAATTTGCACCGGGTTCCCCATCACAGCGGAGGTCCGGGGACGTGCTGGGGCACAGGCCACGTAGCTGTGATGGTGCGGAAAATGGCTGGCAAAGATAGGCCGGTTGTTTTTTCATCACATCAGTCAAGAGAAGGACGGAAAGCAGGGAGTTTGGGGATTAAGAGCGAAAGAATACTTGGTTTCAGGGCCGCTTTCTTAACCTCGCACAGTCTGAGACGGCAGAAGACGACAGAGGCGTGGGGGAAGGGAAAAGAAGGAATAATTCTTTAGTCAGAGCCCATCAGTGGTTGGGTTTATGCGCGTGAGGGGGAAAGAGATAGCGGTGCGTGAGTCAGTGCGAGAGAGACCTAGAAAAAAAGTGTGTATGCATATGTGCTGGTGAGGGACAAACTAGGTCAGGGCTTCTTGATATTTACTGGAAGCATTGCGACGCAAAACATCCCATTTCACTTGTCCTTTCTATTTCTGCATATTTATTTTGCATTAGTATGTTAAACTGGAACGATAAACGAATTCCACACGATTCCAGGCGAGGGAACCCTAATTTAAAGGTGAAGTGAAAAGAAGCACATGAATCCACCCGAGGGACATTATATCTTCTTGTCTGTGCATATGGAAACAGTGTCGTCATTCCTTGACAGCGTGGAAAAATAAATACCTTACGCTAGGGCATTTTTCCTGGCTATTTTTAGCAGCTAGACGCGTCATATCTTTGGGAGAATCTGTCATGCCATGTTCCTCTTCAATGGCATCACAAACTCTCGTGATCCCCTCATCTCGCCCCCGCCTGAGTCCAAAGTTTTCCCTTTCACCGACTGTCTGTGAATCACTTGATACCATCGGGTCTGTAAAAGGTCTTGCAAGTTCAGTGGATCCCTTGTGATAAGGAAGTACACTTTAGCATACTTTAAAAAAGAGTATTTATTATGTAAATCGAGTAAAGCAGTATACTTAAGGCAAAACTGAATGTAAGGTTTTCAGACACGTAATATCGATTGAAATTAAATGAAACAGTACTGTAGGTTCAAATTATATTAAATGCAATTCGATTTTTTTACTCACTTAAGTAGGACTTAAGTGTATCTTTATATATAATTTCATAATTATGTCAATTGTCTTTGAAGGATAATATGGATAAAGTGTACTTGCAAATGTACTGAAAAGCATTTATGGTAAACTACTTCAACATCATTTCTACAGAAACTTGCATGTTATGTATTTAAATCTGTTTGTAATTATACATTATATTGCAATTTAGTACATTTAAAATATATTAACAATGTGATGTGAAATAACACTACAATAACACTTAAAATGTACTGTGAAGTAAAAGTTGTATTTTTTTTAATTGACATTATTACAAAGTGCACTTTTTATTAAGTGGCCTTTTATTTTAAATTTATTGTCAAGTACAGTTTAAAATGGTAAATTATTCAGAATATTACAAAGTGCACTTTAACAGTTCTCTTCAGTGTGTTTCTTAAGACACAGTTAAGTGGGTTTTTTATTTCATTAATATTATATTTACTGCAAGTACATATACAAATAATATATAGTTTAAGATTTGAAGTACACTATACAAGTGCAGATTCAATACAATTAAGCACACTTCTATTTCACAAGGGATGTATGCTCTCCGTCTGTATTAGAAAAGCTGCTTTTGAACTCTTCTTCAAAAATAGCCTCAGGATTTTTATTTTTATTTATTTTTTTCTGTCACAGTTCACAGTTGTTTTCTGTTCATCAAATAGCAGCTACTATCATTTCCAGGAAAAGAAAGTGGAAAATCACATTTTCCAGCTTCATGTATGATAGTGATGGAGATGTGTTGGTTAGAAGAAAAGGCTGTCAATAATATGTCATAAGCAAGTCCAGACGGAAGCTGCAGATTTGTTTCGGAATGTAGAATAATACATGGAATGGATTTAAATATGTAAAACTGGGCTGAGCTTATTTCACTCATATTAGTATCTAAAGACATAATCAAAAGAGTCATAATTTCAACTGAATTTGATGTGGGCTCAGTTAAAAAATTATATTCCAGTAACAAACTTATACAAACTTATATACCATTTTCCTCCCACAAAAGGCCCCCTATGTATTGCACTGAAAAGTGGTGTGCTGCAAAAATAATGATGGCACATTTTTAATAAGCCCACATGTGGAAGCCACTACTGCGTTTGTTTATTAATTCCCGCTGACTCCTATATGAACACTGTTAGGTTAATGACACAGGTATTTTACGTAATTGGATTTTTATTACACCACATAAGCATATAGATATTAGTTAGCAACAAAAAAATAAATAAAAAATCAAGCTCCCCATCCACCCTCACAGGACATCATCAATGAGTCCTTAAATAATTCATAATACAAGATATTTATGGGATTTTTTCTTCAGAGCTACACAGGATAGTGTTATAATTCAGTGGATGTAGCACTCACACGTACACTCCTTTTGAAGTCGAAGGATCAAATAACCTCATTTCTCGTGAAAAGTTCAAGCAGAAAATGTACACTTTTAAAGTGCTTTAACTGGTTACAATTAAATAAATAAAGATAAAGTGAGAGAGAGTTGATAGGAAGTCATCCCTATTCAAGAAATACTATCAAATAATAGTGGAAAGATTTGAACGCCTGTCATGTTGAAGGCTGAATCTAAAGTTAATCTTCTATTCAGGATACAGTCATTTTGAAATGAATAGTAAATGCAAAGCCAGCGAAAATATCTCTAGACTATACAGTGGTTCTGATTCAGAGGATGGTGACAAGACAAAAAAAGGTGAATATAAGAGCAATATGCAGATTTCAGCCATCATGGGGCCACTTTCTTTACTAAACTCTTTTATGCTAATGCTGCCAAATTCATTTGGATGTCAGCAGGGTCCATACATATTCTGATCCAGTGGACGCGTTGGGTCTTTTTGACTTCAACTGCTGACCGTCAGCTGATTTTTCAGTATATATTAACTATATTAACTTTATATGTAGTAGTTATGGCAGTCTGTTTCTGCCACGGGATAAAAGATAATTGCAGCTTTTATATTTCGCAATTCTGAGTTTATGTCTCAATTCAGGATTTTTTTTCAGAATAAAAGTCAAAATTGCGAGTCTCACTATTTCATATTTCTTATATTAAATGTGAGGTATAAATTCAGAACTGAGAGATATAAACTTGCAATTCTTGCAATATATATATATTATTATTATTTTATTTATTTATTTTTTTCTCAGAATTTGAAGTTTTACATCTCACAATGCTGTTTCTTGTTTCTGCCATGGAATAAAAAAAAAAAAAAAAAAAAAAAAAAAAAAAAAAAAAAAATATATATATATATATATATATATATATATATATATATATATATATATATATAATTGCAACTTTTTTCTCGCAATTATGACTTTTTATCTCACAACTCTGACTTTATATCTCTTAATTATGACTGTTTTCCTCAAAATTGTGAGAAAAAAGTCTGAATTGCGATATAAATTCAGAATTGTGAGATATATGCTCCAATGCTGTTTTAGGGAATTAAAAAAAAAAAAAAAAGGTCATTGCAGTCATTTTTACATCTCACAATTCCTACTTTTCTTATTTTAAATTGCAATTCTGACTTTATGTCTCCCAGTTCTGACTTTTTTTCCCCTCAGAATTGTGAGAATAATTCAGAATTGCAATATATAAACTCAGAATTGAAAAAAGTCACAGAATTAAAAGTTGCAATTACTTTATTATTTTTTTATCCCATCACTGAAACAAGCTACCATAAATATTCTATAACATACTAGAGTTCAAATTATAAAAAAGTGCTTTATATGTGCTTTATTATGTTAGTCAACATATCAAAATAAGTGTACTTCTTTAAAGTATGACCAGATTATTAAAACATGATGACTTAAAATGTACTTTAAAGTTAAACTTTTTATTTTACATAATTGCAAAGTACACTTTGCAATTAGTAATAATAAGAAACATATTCATGAATGTGTACACTCTAATATGGCCTTTTTATTAAATTAATATTATATTATCTGCATGTACACTTATATTATATATATAGTTTTAAGATTCAAAGTACACTACAAATGCACATTGAATACAATTAAATGCACTTTTCCCCTATAAAATATGTCTGTACTTAGTATCTATATTTGAAAAGCTGCTTTTGAAAACTTCATTGTTCATCAAACAGCAGCCATTTCCAGCCAAAGAAAGCGGAAAATCACGAGCACTCAATCTGTACCTGTTTAACTACAAAACACATGCCATGAATGTACATAAGGGCCATCATGTCATCCATATCATAATGATTACGTGAAGTGTTGTCCTTAGGAAAATGAAGGAATAGCACGCGTGTACAGTGACATATTGCAAATTGAGATGGACAGATTATTTCCATTGAAACGTTGTGGTGCATATGAAGAGGCATTGCATGGCCAGCAGAGCTTTACTGGGCATGCCAGTATACTTGGCATCACGTGGGAGCCAGCTGGCATCTCATTCTGTGCCAGTCTCTAAAAACCTGTGGGGAACAGAACCTTAACCTATATGAGAGTAACCTGGCAGCTTCAAACCCCATTATAAATATACCAGGGCCTTGAGTGACTGTTCTATTTAGTGATCTTTGCCTTGTACAGTGTCTATAAACCCAGGCAATGAAAACAGCCACATTAAGCCCTTCTGGGCTGGACACGGTGTTGTGCGTATAAAGTGATTGGCAATTAAAAGGAGTGGCTAATGTGAGATAGTGACAGAATAGATTGTCAGTTTAATATTTTGGATGCCTGAAAGTTCATTTAGCCTGTCATTAGATATCGCATAAAGTTCAGCTCTTGCGCCTTCAGAAACAAAACTTTTCCATCTTCCATTTCTGTGCGAAGCATTGATAATACAATTGGACTGGGCTCAAAACTGAACTCTCTGTTCCATATCTGAGCTTATTCAAACAGCCAGGACAAGGATATAATCGACAAACCAAACATCATTGCCATGCGTCATGCTTGCCTTCCAACCTATCAGCCGGATAATCGTGTAGAAAAGGCAAGAAGTTTAGCAAAGATAACTTCAGCTTACTTGCACATTGTTGCTATTTATTTTTGTATTCCCTTGTGAAAAACAAGTGTATTGAATGTGCAGTTGTAGTGTACTGGCAAATTATATAATATTAATGATTTACCTTTTAGGGCTGTGTCAATATATCGGCCAATAATCGGTATCAGCCAATAAAAGCAATTATTTATGACTATCGGTCATTGTCCAATGCCAATTATATCCCATTCATACTGAGCGTGAAGAAATCTCATGGTGAATTTAGGGCTGTTGAAGTTAAAAGTAACAATAACACAATAAATCAACCGTAGTTCAAGACAGGGTTGCCAGATCCATGGTTTTCCCTCTACGCCAAACATCATTTGTAGCGTGCCGCCCATCCAATAATTGCAAAGAGCTTTGTGCGTTGTTATTTCTGATAAGAAACAAAGTATCATCTTTCAAATCCTGTCCATTCCATCACAAAATGTAAACAATAAATGGCATGTTGACGCTTTAAAATATAAGATAACATATCGCTGTAACACCTCAGTTCTAGCTGCAGTGTTTTCTTCCACTTTAATAAAAAATGTAGCATGAAAAAACATGAATGAACTTCAGAAGGTGTGTTGAAAGATAAAGTACAACATTGCATTATCCAGTGTTCACAGTTGGTTAAACACTGAAGAAGAGCATATTCACTGTTAATTAAACAATTCAGTTTTTATTTGAGTGTGACGATTATATTTGAAAATATAGCAGTTATAAATATAAATATAACAAATATAGTAATAATAACATTTGAGTATAATAGTTTTGTTCATTTTAACCTCTAAAAATATAATAATGTACCGATTGAGAGGGCTCCTTGTATAGTTCACAGCATTAGTTAGGAAAGACATTTTTTTCCCTTAGGAAAATCAAACTATCGATATCGGTATGGGTGGAGAAACTGATAAAACACACAAAAAAGTTACTACAACTTTAACAAAAATGAAAGCAAAAATAGAAAATATAACAACCAAACCAAATGAAAATTATTATTTAAAACACAGCCATATTAAATTCACACTGATTAAAAAAAAGCAAATATATCAACTAAAATTACTCTTCCGCTTGCAAATGTGCTCCAATCATTCAGCTTCACTCCCTCCTCAGACTCTTAAATGTCTTTCTCCTTTTCCCTGGTTGATACCTTAATTACCTCTTTCAGGCCCTCATCCCGTTAAAACCTCTAGGCTGTCATTATTACATATTCATCCTGCCAACACTATTATTCAATGTGACTCTCAATGGCCATAAAACAACAATTGCTTGTGTGCTCATTGTGACATTCTCACTAGTACGCTAAACGCCGGGGCCGGTCTGAACGAAGCCTCTCCTGACACCCACTTATGACTCCAACAGGTGGGCTCAGCAAAAGGGCAAAGGATGGAATGTTGCCTTTCAACTAAGGCAACCTTGTGACGGCACGCAGCCTTGAAAACTGTCAGATATACCAGCCAACCATTGTCCTGCTCTCACACCGTGCCATAAATAGGTCAATGTAAATGGAAGTTTTTAGGGAAGCAACTTCCCTTTTACAAGCCAGAAGAAAGGGAGGGTGTGGGATGTCGTCTTTTGTCATAGAGGAAAAAGGAATAATTCAAAATTCACCCGGCGACAAGCTGCTCCTATTCTTTGCCCTTGCCGATCTTCTCGAAGCCTTCGCTTGCTAATTATGTTTGCGTTCCCCTTTGAAAATGACTGTAAAAACAGCACGCCAGTGTGATACCATGATAATACGCTAATATCCTCCGCCTGCCTCAGAAATTAGTATGATTCATCGTTTCACAGTTTAGTGACTGGGGGGGGGGGGGGGGGGGGGAGTTTGCTCATTGGCTTATGAGTCATATGCAGCCACTGTACTCTTCCCCCAACCAGAAATAGCAAAACTGCCTAAATACAGTCACAGAAAAGAGGACGCGGTTTGTGTGATGTCAAAACTGTTGTCGCACTGGATGTTCTTTGCACATTACAGAGTAGCGTGACTGTTGTTGTTCAGTACTGCAACCATAAGCGCGAACACAAGTGTGACTAGTTAAGTTGTTTATTTTTTATTTTTTTTATTATTTATAAAAGCAGAAACAAGTTAACCTTATGAAATTACTTTACTGGGACCAATGCCACCCTTACATTACATCCATAGACTGAAATGTTTTATGTATGCAGAAAATACAATTTGAAATGAATATAAAAAATAAACAAATACACTTAAGCATATATTTTGTGGAATTTATGTAATTTAAAATACTATACTAAAGTACAAACTGAATTTAAAGTTTGTGGACACTTAACTGCATGATAATTGGAAATAAATAAAAGGCTACGCAAGTACTTTGTGTGTATTTACATAATTATTACTTAAATTGTTTTTGAAATATGGTTAATTATTTTTATTATTATTTTTTTTACATAAATGTACAGTAAATATACACTAAACTATTTTAAAAATCAAAATGAGAAGTTTCCTAGGCAATTACCTGATGTTTGTGTGTGTGTGTGTGTATATATATATATATATATATATATATATATATATATATAATTATTGTAGTACCTCAAGTTAATCAGAAAATGAAGATGTGAATTACATGTTAATTGTCTGAAATAAAAGTGTTATTATTATTATTATTGTTGTTATTTTTTAATTTCAGTTAACATCTATTTAATTTTAACTAACAACAATGCTTTTTTTCCCCCCAATGATTTAGTTTTACTCTAGTAACCCTTAGTATGGAAGGTTAGTACGGTTTGACCACCGAATGCCCTCGGTTTAAATGGTAGCGGTGTGACTGCCAATGAGCCAACACTCGGTGATGCCACATCAGGAGACCGTGAGGCATGCTGGCCATTAAAAATAACCCTTGCTGTATAAAGAGTACAACATTAGATTCCAGATAGTGGCTGGCTGCCCAATGTGAGATCAGTCCGCCATCAGGTCACTGTCTAACTCTCACAGCACTACATCTGAACCCGTATATATCTGCAAACTCTGAGGATGCTGATTCTGGGAAAATTTGAGCAGCGGTTTACATAGCGCTTTTATAGCATATGAATCTGTCTGTTCAGAAAGAAATAAGTGGGACTAGGATTCCAGGAACATGTTATCTCGTTCAAATGTAAGCTTACTGTCATAACATTCAGTAGCATTGCTATTCACTTGATTATTTATTAAAGTAAAGCTGAATACACTTATGCAGTATGGATATGCCAGGCCTTCTTAGAAAGACAGATTGTTATGATTTGCAACTATTAACCAGAGAGGCTGCTAGTTTTGTATTTGGCTTTTCTTTGGTTGGGTGAAAACATTAGAAATATACATATTCTAAAAATAACATGTACACTTTCAGTATACTTTTTATGTACTTTTCAGAGATACTAAAATTATACTTAAGTGTACTTGGTTTAAACTGACATTTATACAAAAAAGTATATTTGACCTATACTTGTACAAGTATGACATATTAAATACTTTAAAAATGGCTTCTTTTTGGATATGTTTACTTATTATTACGTTACTACAGGATATGTTTAATATACTATCTTATATACTTACATGTTCAGGTTTATAGCAACAAGTCAGCTTTGAGCTGTAATATCTTGGAGTAAATAGTACATTGAAATGAACCTGATCTTTTTTGTACACAGTGTCATCAACCCACACAGAAACAGATAAACATGGGCTGTTTTTATTGACAATTCTTCCGTGATGTGAGTAAACTAGAAGTATAATGTGAAGTTCTCTTAAAGAAAACTATAGTTTTATACATTTATAAGAGAGCCAATTCAGCCCAAAGAAGTATCAAAATAGTACACTTAAAAGTATACTACTACTAGTAGATTGATTTTAGGATGCTTTCCACATAAAATATACATGGAAAATATACTTGAACTTTACATTAAGTTTACTTGAAGCTTACTCCAACTTGACGTATCCTTGTTTTTGTGTAATGGAAGATAAAACAAACAAAAAAAATGAATAGCTGTTTTCTAAAACCTCTAGAGTTGCCACCATAGACAATATTATAATGCATCATAGACATGTTTTCACCTTGATGTTTTTTTTTTCTTTTTCTTAGGCTGCCTTTTTTCATGTGTCCTGAAGAAGGCTTTGTGCCGAAACACGTAGATCTACTTTTAATTATTTGTAATGCTTTAAGCCCAATATATTAAAGGCTTTTTACTTCACCCTGAGAGTGCCTTGGAAGTATTTCGTCTATACAATTTGCTGCCTTCATTTGCTATTGGATTTATCATAAATATGTGTTTTGGAAATTGGACATAAATGGGCACTCAGGTTAAATTTACGACTAGGAAAGTTGGGCAGGCCATAAACTTAAAACATCATGTGTATATATATATATATATATATATATATATATATATATATATATATATATATATAACATTTTGATGCATGCTGTATGTATTTTACACAGCTAAAACAGCATTTATTTGACCAAAATTCTAGATTACACAGTGGTTGTACACAGTAGTGTGAGTAATATTTATACTGTATGGTTGTCACAATCCATTGGACATAATCTAAATATCTTCAATGCTTTTTGACTGTAACAAGATTTCCCCCAAAAATAGGTAAAGGTGAACTCTGTTCTTTCTGACAACAAAGCACTTGAATACAACAAACGAAATGGAAATGGAAAGTACCTGTGAAGGCAGTATTAATAATTAATAATTCAATTATTAACAATTGAACAATCTCAGCTTAAATAAATAAATAAATATAAGACGACTGGATTATAAAATAATTATACAGAATTTTGTAAATTATTTTGTGCAATATTTCATATTTAAGTTAATGCTCATTGCAGTATTAGATGACATGCTCCTGTTAAAGTCAACCAAAATTTTCTCAGTCAAGTTTTTCTTCTTAGAGCGTTCCAAATCAGTCACTTCTTAGTTCCGTGCCAGTTAGGATGCTTCCTTTGTTAGGCAGTGAGCAGCTCACTGGGTTTTGGAACAGATCTCTAGTCTGGCACCGAGCAAAAGGAGGCAATTTGGCACAGGTGGACACATTCTTCTCACTTTGCCTGCGCAATGAGCTTCAAGATTCAGATCTTCTCTCTTTTACCCCACAATAGTCTTTGTCTCCATTGTTAGGCCTTCGCAAAACAAGTCAGACCACTTGCAGTCAATTATCTGCCGAGGTGTTTGACCGCCGTCATTATAAGCGATCCCAGCAGCTCGGAGAAGGCTTAGAATGAGCTGGAAGTGAATTAACGCTGAACAAAACCCCCAATTCAGCAGAAGCCAAAGAAAGAAGTTTTAAATAAAAATCAGAGCAAAAAAGAGCCGACATTCACAGATAAAGCCGAATCCAGAGCCCTTTTCACTCGCTTTCTCTCCCTCTCATTCCTCCCTATCATATGGCCGCTCCTTTACTGTGCTGTCGCTGGAATTGCGAGTGTGGTGCTTCCAATACCTTTTTTGTAGCGAGGTTAATTACTGGCGAGGCTTGAGAAAATTACATTCTCAAAATAAAGTATTATGATTGGCTCTCCACTGGCTATTTTAAGTCGTGCATGCTTTTTCATGCAAGATTGCTAGGAAACCAGATTTGCGGACTTGTCCAATATCAAGTAACCTCATTTACAGTCCCTATTAAACGCATCATTCTGACATGCAAATTGCCTTACTTCCTATCCCCAAAACACCATTTCATGCCACCAAGATTAAGTTACTCCAGCAAATGCGGCGTTTAACATGCTTATTTTACAAAAAACAGTTGAGGCTTTTTTTGTTCTCACAGTGACTCATAGTGTGTCGCTTTCACACAAATTAATCTAGAAACTTGACATTTCAAGGTGTAGTGGGACTTCTTTTATTAGCCTTAAGCAGCAACACTAATTGTTAATGTCACAATATGGCTTCCTTGAACTTGCATCTGTAAGGCGAGCTTCAGTCTGTCTTGGCAACGTCCAAGAGAAGAAAGATTGTGAAAAACAGTGATATGAGTTTATGTCGAAACAGTTTATGCAATGTCCCTTTTGCTTCCTGTCTTTTCTGACACACAAACAGGCTGAAATATTCCACATGAGCAGCAAATGTCTGATGTTGTATGTTGCACTTCCAGTCAAATGCAATAAAAACATTCACATGGACATCATGATTCAGAGCTTTGTAGGCATCATGTCCACATAACTCACAGTCTTTCATACAACACGTTTTATATACACAACAGATTTAATATGCTTGAAGTGAAAGCCCTTTTACACGTAATGCAATTGATGCACCATATATGCATGGCTTCCCATCCCCCATCAAGGAAGAAAATGTCACATGCACATATTTTACATGAGTAATGATCCAGTGCAGGCGAGAGCCGTTTGTTTGTACAGTTTAGCCTGAGCGCTGACCTGAAACTCTGGCCTATGCCGCGCTATCAGATTTGGATTCGATAGCATTGCACTTGGAACATCCTTCATATATTTCTGAGAGCTGGGTTTGCACATAGAGAGCTCAAATGGTTGCACTGGTTTAGAGGTTTGTCTGAATAACTTATTTGGAGCCGTCATGTGAAGCCTGCACATGAGTGGTTTTACAAGTGCAAGAGGAAATTTGTTAATATACAAAGATTAATGAATCCCGGCTTTGCATTCGATGTGACTTATGGCTCCTTGCCTACAATGCACTGTGCCAAACGTTGTGAAAAAGAAGTATACATTAACATACCTTTAAAAAGAAATAATATACTTTAAAAGAATACACTTAATTGTGGACTGAATGTAATGTCTTTGGACACTTAACTACATTTTATCTGCAAAATATATTATAGATTTAATTGATATTAAATGCAATTAGCTGAACTTTAGACTGCTTTTCTTGATCCTTTTAAGAAGTAATTTCATACTTCTATTGTCTTTGAAATGTGGTTGAAGTACTGCTGAATGTACTGACAAGCATTTATGTTAAACAAAAAATATATATTAATGTAATTTCTGTTGAAGCTTCATATTTAAATATATTTGAAATTACACATTTGCAATGATCAAGTTGCAACTTTAAAATATATTAACTTTAAATGTAATATTGAATAACACACGACAGTTAATATTATAATTAAGTACTTTACATGTGCTTTAGTATGTTAGTTAATGCATCAAGATAAGTGCACTTCTTTAAAACACAACAAAATATTATTAAAACAAAATGATGTAAAACGTACTTCAAAGTAAAACTTACAAAGCACACCTTTTAAGCATACTTAAATGTTTTAAGAAACATAGCCATGAAAGTCTGCAAGTACAGTTTATATATATATATATATATATATATATATATATATATATATACTTTTTAGATTTGAAGTATACTATATGGGAGCATTCAATACAATTATGTATACTTGTAATGATACAAGTATGCATACCATTTTAAACAAGAAAAACACTGCCATTGTAACAGCAGATTACATTTTTTATGCACAACACTATGCCAACTCACAATCAGTGCATTGTCACAAGCCGGAAAGAATGTGAAATGAATGATTGTGATAATTGATTCCTAAAAAAGTCATTTGAACACAGAAATGGAAATGAGGGCTAAAACAGAACTGGTATCTTGTAAAAAGATAAAGCATGGACTATGTGCTAAATAGCTAACTAGTTCATTCACTAGTTCATAATACTACACTCTTAAAATAAAGGTTCTTCATTGGCATTTATGGTTCCATGAAAAGTCTTTAACATCCATGGAATCTTTTCATTGCAAAAAAAAAAAAAAAAATCTTTATAGTGGAAATAAGTTCTTAAGATTCTTAAAATCATCTAATATGTTAATTAAACTGTTCACTGAAAGGTTCTTTGAGAAAACAGAAATAGTTCTTCTATGGCATGAGATAGTTACCTAATGCAATTCTCCAACGCTTGTCTTTGGCCTCAGATTTATGTTTGCTGTGTTGTGGCAATGCAACATTGGCCATTTGAAGAAGAGTGTTGGCTATGAGAAGGAAAAGTGGGAAATATCTGGTTCTCAGAGCCCCATTTACCTGAGACCACCCTCAGATCATCCCCATTAGCTACTGTTTGACACTTGGGACGGATGACACTTCGTCTTCTGTACCTCCTGGAGGGTGTCATGACCACACACCAGCCCAGATGCTCCTAATAATGTCTTCTAATGCTCTGGTCCCTGGACTTTCAAACAAGCCCTCGCTAATGATAAAGGCTGAGTAATTGGTGAGAAAAGTAACACTGTGTTGAGACGTCAACTTCGGTGTGGATTGCAAGAACAAAGTTTCTGCCTCTTATATTTTAACGCTTTAACACTGCACTCTTAATTACTCATCAAAGCCGTTTATTGGATCATTAAGACTTAACTTGCAGTTAATCATTAGCTTTTGTTGTCAATTCCTTTTTACGACGGTGATGAAACCATGACAATTCTTTTCTAAACTAGCCTGTTAAATATAGTGAAAACCATATATGGTATTTTTAGTAACTTCACATTTCAATCAAACACACACATCTCAAACAAAGTAACACATTAACTTTTCGATCAGGAATTCGCTCTGCATAGTTTCTAAGCACCACTACCAAGAATCAAAATAGCTTTGCATAAACATAGTTCTGGGAAGTGTAGTCCATTTCAGTAGCTTTTGCTTGAAATCTTGAGAAATTCTAGTAAGTAGTTTGAATCACGTTTATTTCTTTGTATTTAAGCCTGTGGCATGTGATTGACCTCTCAGAGTTCATCAGGCGAACGAGTGTGTTCAGTCTCAGGTACAGTAGGTGTGGCCAAAGTAATGGAGACTTTCTGCTATTACATTAAGCAAGAGACTTTACGGGATAGTTCACCCAAACATGAAAATCATCATTTACTCACTCTCCACAGAAGAAGATATTTTGTTTTGTCAATACAATGAAATTCAACATGCACTCTAAGAAAATTCTATAAAAATAGGGCACAATATGCTGAGTTAGTATGAAGGAATTTTCTGTAATGATTTATGACAGTTTTACCCGTATCTTGAAATATGTGTTGCATTGAGTTGTCTTTTAGTGTTGTTGTTGTTGTTGTTGTTGTTGCCTTTTTTATTACATTGCTCTCTGGAATACTTGATTCTGATTGGTCAGTTGCAGCATTCCAAGGTCTGTTATTCCACGATAACAACCGTCATCATTAGCAGCGCCAAATAACACACTGATAATCTGGGTATTCGTTTCTTTAACTTCTCTCATATCCAGTGTTGGGAAAAGTTACTTTTAAAAGTAATGCATTTCAATATTGTGTTACTCCCTAATAAAGTAACTAATTACATTACTTGTTTACTTTTTATGGAAAGAAATATGTTACTCTACTTTTATGTAACTCTTGCGCTACTTTTTAATTCTGGACTGGGCTTGCTTGTTTTTATTCATTATGAGGAATACTGAATCTGTTTTTGTGCAGGTGAGATGAGTAAATGCATGTTCACATTTAGTCCAGAACTACAGTAACATTATCTTCACACAGAGAACACAACGCCTCTATTCCCGATGTCTCTCAACGTGCAGACAGGAGAGCTGTCAGTCAATAAATGGGAACACAACATAACTGGTGTTACTTATCTGCAGTACTCCAGGACTGCAGGCAGGCCAAATCAGCATATGGACTCTTCTACTACGAAGCCATGTTGTTGTAATAGCTGCAGTATGGGGTTTTGCATTGTCCTGAAATACACAAGGCCTTGGAGCATATGCTGCTCTAAAACCTTTATATAACTTTCAAAATTCATAGTGCCTTCCAAAACATGCAAAACATACACCCCCATACCATCAGAGATGCTGGCTTTTGAATTGAATGCTGATAATGAATGCTGGAAGGTCTCCCTCCACTTTAGCCTGGAGGACACGGTGTCCGTGATTTCCAACAAGAATGTCAAATTTGGACTCGTCTGACCATAGAACACTTTTCCACTTTGAAAAAGTACATTTTAAATGAGCCTTGGCCCACAGGACATGAGTGCACTTCTGGACCATGTTCACCATATGGCTTCCTTTTTGCATGATAGAGCTTTAGTTGGTATCTGCAGATGGCACAGCGGATTGTGTTTACCGACAGTGGTTTCTGGAAGTATTCCTGGGCCCATTTAGTAATGTCAATGACAGAATCATGCCGATGAGTGATGCAGTGTCATCTGAGGACCCAAAGACCATGGGCATCCAACAAAGGTCTTTGGCCTTGTCCCTTACGCACAAAGATTTCTCCAGTTTGTCTGAATCTTTTGATGATGGTACGCACTGTAGATGATGAGATTTGCAAAGCCTGTGCAATTTGACGTTGAGGAACGTTGTTTTTAAAGCATTCCACAATCTTTTTATGCACTCTTACAGAGATTAGAGAGCCTCTGCCCATCTTTACTTCTGAGAGACTCTGCCTCTGTAAGACATCCCTTTTATAGCTAATAATGTTACAGACCTGAAGTCAATTAACTTAATTAGTTGCTAGATGTTCTCCCAGCTGAATCTTTTTAAAATGTCTTGCTTTTTCAACCCTTTGTTGGCCCGTGTCAACTTTTTTGAGACCTGTAGCAGGCATCAAATTTTAAATGAGCTCATTTAGTGGATACAAGTGTATAATTTCTTAGTTTAAACATGTGTTATGCTCTCTATGTTCTATTGTGAATAGAATATTGGATTATGTGATTTGAAAGTCTTTTAGTTTTCATTTTATTCACATTTAAAAAATGTCCCAACATTTCCGAAGTTCCGGTTGTTCGTGACTCTCGTTACTTTTGATTCCTTACCCACAACACTACTTATATTACACCTCCACTCTCTTTCTGGTTTCTTTCAAATGCAACTACTATCATCTTGCACCTCAGTTATCAATTGTAATTACTGTAAAATGAAACCAGGAGACTTCCGTATTAATAGTAGGCCTTCAGTAATTTTGAAGTGATCGTCTTGTTGTCAGAATGATAGTTTTGTGCACTGTAATACATTTAAGATAAAAAAACAGGTACAATTTTAAAGTGCTTTCATCTCAAATAGCATTTTATGTCCTCATCTTTATTTCTGTGGTGAAAGGCTGTGTATTTAGTGATACAACTGTACATAATGCCTTAAATGTCCATCTTGTCTTAACTTTGTCTAGGCTTAAAGCCGTTTGTTAGGAACTGTTTTTCTTTGCGGAGGCTTTGTGTTTAAAGGGCGAATAAAACTCAAATCAACTCAAATCAATATTTTGTGGCAGACTATTTACTTAAGTGGCAAGTAGCCATGAAATAAGCAGGACAATGTATTTCCAGCCCGTTGTTATCGCAGAATAATTTTACGATACCAACCAGTTTGATATACATTATGCCTACTTATCACAGAATATTTATGTATATACTATATGTGCACTGTTACTTTGGCAATATTGTATGTGTAACAATCATGCTTTGTTTTCAGTAAAGTACTTGGAAATGTCCGTAAACTTAACAGATAATGACCAGCATATTTTCTGTTTATCTATGCATTTTTTCCTATAGTGTAGTCAAAGACAACATTGGATTGCAGTGACTTTTGTTGTGTGGACAAAAAAAAGAAAAAAAACAAATTTTTCAAAATATTTTTTTGTGTGTGTTCCACAGAATAAATTAAGTCAACCAGGTGTGAATCACAATTTTCATTTTTGGGTGAACTATCCCTTTAACCCCTGGTTAGAGTCTCTTTGGATAAAAATGGCCTGCCAAATGCTAACTGGAAAGGAAAGGACAAGGCTGTATTGATTGTCAAAGCATCTACGGATCCCCACTAGCTATCACTGCTCAACACAAGGGCAGTTAATTAGCCAAATCTGCTACAAGTCGACCCTCAGAGAGCACTTGTAAAAGAAAGGACAGCAGAGGAGGAAGTGTGTCCCTGCGCAGAACGCTGCTTTATGTGGAGGAGGAAGGTCAGCAATCTGTTTAGTAATCCAGTGTGGCTACTCTTGATTGGCATGTGAATGGACTGTCCTTTCATTGATAAAGTGGCAATAAGTGAACACAATGGTGAGACTAGAGTCAATACACACAAAAAAACGTCACACAGAGTCAGATAATCACAAGGTGCCACCGAAGAAGGAATGGATTAGAATGTGCATATGCCTTCAAACTTAATAACAAAATCACTTCTTTTGATTTACTCAGGGTTCATTCACACATCGTGTCTTCTTGTGTCCACAGTTTTTTTCAATTGTTTTTCTTATATAAACATGCTAGATAGATGCAACACATCTCACTCTTTCTTTTCAGCAGCTCACGTCATGAGCACAGAATTTGGGATGTGCATATAAAACTTAAAAACAATGAGATTTTCAAAAAATATAGTCAAGTCACCTTTATTTCTATAGCACTTTATACAATACAGATTGTGCCAACTTCACAGTGATAAACAGCTAAATAAAAGTATAAATTATGGAAACTCATTGGGTTGCACAATAAATTGCATTTTAATTGTAATAATTGTCTGCAATATTTGTGCGCTGGTTAATTTTCCTGAAAACATTTCATTTTTATTTGCCATGTCTGTGTCTTAAAATGCATTTGATTTAATTTCATTGCAACTGAATTTAATTTTGTCCTTTGTGGATATAGCAACTCTTGTGAATTTCAAGAAAAACCATCCGCTTCATTAAAAAGGTATAGAAAAAAAATACATAACGTTTTTTTTTTTTTGTTTTTTTTTATATATTTTATATCAGTTAATTGTTATTTTATTTGAAGTAACAAACATGTTTTATTGGTTTTAATTTTAGCTTCAGTTTTAATAACCCTGTTGGAATACTATCTTCTAACATGGCTCAAATATTTGTCATTCATTCAGTGCATTGATAGCATGCCAGAATGCCAGTAGCAGATATCTTGGCATTAATATTTTGGTTTTACTGTCATAGATTACAAAATGCAAACAAATATTGAGGAACTGTTGGAAGGGATTTGCCAGCAGACCCGTCCTCCACTCTTAATCACTACAGCTTATCTAAATCTTTTAATTCACTGAAAGGAAGATGATGGCACATACATTTAGAGTAGTTTAATCAAAAACATCTGTGTTGTAGTATGAGCTACAGAACTAATATAAAGGCTGGACAGAACATTTGCTTTCTATGTGAAACGTCAGAATCCCTTTCATTGCCAGGTGCATCAGTGTACATTTGGAGTTGGCTTTGATATCAGATATGCCTGTAGTCTCTGAATCATGCTTTGTGGATATTAAGGTAGCCAAAATAAAGAAAACAGACTTTTTATTTGTTTCCTTGTGCAGTTAAAAAGATTAAGCACAGGATCCTCAGAGCCATGTAAGACTATCAATATACATATGACCAATTTGTCCCCCTCGTCACGCTTCTCCAAAGTGCCCCAAAATGCCCCCAGCTTCCCTGCGATAAGCTTCGACAAAGCCCCAGATATAATTTCACATCCACTCCGTTCCAGTGCCACAGCAGCAGTCAAAAGCCCGTTTCTCTTCCAGTTCCTTCAGCCTTTTTTAGAGCCACGCTGCCAAAAGTTTCACAGACGCTGGATGCTGTGTGACAATGGGCCGCAGTGGAGAGGTTCTATCCTCAAGACTCCATATTAACAGTGTTTTGAGCACCTTCAGTGTGTTGACAGCACTGCAGGATGCCAACAGCTGAAAACCACCCAGACACACTGAGCACATTTGCTCTGCAGAACAGCTATGCTTAACCCTATAGAGCCTACTGCATCACACTTGAAACACGGATTTCTAAAGACTCCAAATGATCAAAACTTTGTAATAAATATATTACATATAATCTACTTCATGCCTTCTGTTGTGTGACTGATAGTTCATACTTTGTTTAGCTAGTAAAAGGCCTTTTAGTATCATTGCAAAAACATCCACCTTCAGCTTGCGATTCACTTGTCTTTTTGCTGTGAAATTTGTAATATTTCAAAATAAATACTTACTGATTTTTTTTTTTTTTTTCACAATTATTATTGTGTTGCATTGTGTGTTGAAACTGTTGTGTTGTGATATTTAGATGCATTTTAGGCAAGCAATAGATCTCTTAATTTCCCATATGGCATATTATATATACACACACACACGCGCGCATACACTTAGTAGACACTTTTATCCAAAGCAACTTACAAATGAGGATAACAGAAGCAATTGTCAAAGCACAAGCCGGAGACAAGAGGTAAGTGAACACACAGGTTTGTTTATTGACAAGTTTGTTGGAGGAGTGAGCCGACACTGAAAGGAGGTGAGTAGAAACACAAATGACAGTTCTTGGGTTCTTATCTGTGATGACTGATGCTGGGTCTTTTGCAGGTTGATCAAGATCACGCTAGAACAGATGAGAATGGGATCGCAGGAGCTCTGGAGGATCTGAAGGCAAGTACAGGCAGGCAAGTATAGAGAGAGTCAGGCTAGTTCAGGTAGGTGAACGGTAGACCAGACGATGAGATACTGAGTGGAGCGTGTATTTGAAGGAGTGCTGATTGATGACTGCAGGTGCGGGTGACCAGTAATCAGGTGATTGTGATCTCGTGAGTGTTGTGCATGGAATCCCTCATAGCAATCAAAACCAACAAAAGAGCAACAACATGTAAGTGCTATGATATATGCTATATACGTATATGTATATATATATATATATATATATATATATATATATATATATATTATGGCATGTCATTCAGGAAAACTTGAGTAAATGGAATGGAATGAAACTTGATTATATGGAATGAAACTTGAATATATTCAATGAAAGTTTGAGTATATGGAATGAAAGTTTGAATATATTGAATGAAAGTCTGAATATATAGATTAAAAGTTTGAATATATGGAATGAAAGTCTGAATATATAGATTAAAAGTTTGAATATATGGAATGAAAGTCTGAATATATAGATTAAAAGTTTGAATATATGGAATGAAAGTTTGAATGTATGGAATGAAACTTGAATATATTGAATGAAAGTTTGAGTATATTGAATGAAAGTCTGAATATACGGAATGAAAGTTTGAATATATAGATTAAAAGTTTGAATATATGGAATGAAAGTCTGAATATATAGATTAAATGTTTGAATATATGGAATGAAAGTCTGAATATATAGATTAAATGTTTGAATATATGGAATGAAAGTCTGAATATATAGATTAAAAATTTGAATATATGGAATGAAAGTCTGAATATATAGATTAAAAGTTTGAATATATGGAATGAAAGTTTGAATATATAGATTAAAAGTTTGAATATATGGAATGAAAGTCTGAATATATAGATTAAAAGTCTGAATATATAGATTAAAAGTTTGAATATATGGAATGAAAGTCTGAATATATGGAATTAAAATTTGAATATATGGAATGAAAGTCTGAATATATAGATTAAAAGTTTGAATATATGGAATGAAAGTCTGAATATATGGAATTAAAATTTGAATATATGGAATGAAAGTCTGAATACATAGATTAAAAGTTTGAATATATGGAATGAAAGTCTGAATATATAGATTAAAAGTTTGAATATATGGAATGAAAGTCTGAATATATGGAATTAAAATTTGAATATATGGAATGAAAGTCTGAATATATAGATTAAAAGTTTGAATATATGGAATGAAAGTCTGAATATATAGATTAAAAGTCTGAATATATAGATTAAAAGTTTGAATATATGGAATGAAAGTTTGAATATATGGAATGAAAGTCTGAATATATGGAATTAAAATTTGAATATATGAAATGAAAGTCTGAATATATAGAATAAAAGTTTGAATATATGGTATGAATCTTGAATTGGGTGGATGATCGACATTAAAGAGTATGTATTTTGAAACAAGTGAATGGTATCTTACAATTCCTTAAAAAAGGAACACTTGCTCTTGTGTAGTTCTGTAGTAATCTACATCGATGCTATTTTTGTCGACAAATAAGAATTAGACAAAAATTCCCGGTCAGAACTGACGTCCTGTGTGATAGATGTGCACATATGAATTGTAACGTTCTGATCTAACCGCGGGAAAACTCTGTGCTGTTGCATGTTCTACAGGCCCGAACAACAGTGCTTCAAACTGATTCAGAGCGGTTTGCAATAAATGAATAGCACACATTTATGACAGGCAACTGCTTATGAACTAATGCTGACTAATTATAGCGATGTTTACTTTACAATGTTTATATGGTAATGTGTTTTAGACGGCTGTAAGAATGCATATTTTATCTCCCTCGTGAACTTGAATGAACAGCCTGCAAATAAGAATTCCGATGTATTTCGGTCTTGTTTCGGGGATTCCAGTCACAGGAAGGAAAGACTAAGGACATTATTTGACATATTATTCAATAAATATATTTTACTATCAGGATTATTATAGTTAACTAGAGCCATAAAAAAGTATGCGTTAGGCCCTGATGAGCACAGAACTGAGCTCTATTTTGTCTTTTTGCACTTGAATTGTCAAAAAACACACACGATTGTCAAACTGTCAGTTTAGTCATGTATTCAAGTAACAGTTGTGTGATACTTACAGTAAAAGCTTAATTAATAGATTACAGTTCAACCAAACTCAGTAGACAAAACATTTCAAATGACTAAAATATGACTAAAACTATATGGCATTTTAGTCAAAAGACTAAAACTAAATCAAAATGCTGTCAGAATTAACACTGTGTGAAATGTCTGAGATGATGGGATATCAAAATGATGGGATGTACACTCCAAACTGTTTGTATTTTTTGTTTGGAATATGATCAGCTGTTGCCAACATTTTTACTTCAACAAAGTATTGGAAAATTTGAGGAAATTATATTTTTAAAGTCATTCAATTCAGAAAGCTATTGTTCTGATAACAAGGATATAATTAGCTACAGTATATTATTATTCATTAAATACTGTCAAATTTGCATTTGAATTCCATACACTGCAAATTTAATTCTATATATTCAGACTTTCATTCAATATATTCAAGTCTCATTCCATATATTCAAACTTCATATGTGTGTGTGTGTGTGTGCATATATATATATATATATATATATATATACATATATACAGACATACATATCATTTGCAGATATACATTTCAAAATATATTTACATAAAGTGATTGGGGGGTATGGATTGCATTACAAGCTATCAGAATATCATTGTTTTGTTCATATAAATATCAGCATCTGCACCAAATTGTGTATTTTTTCTTTGTGGCTCTGAAAAAAGTTGTTTTTTTTTTTTGTTTTTTTTCCTTTGAGCTTTATATTCTCACTACATTATACTATATTTGCCATAAATGCCCGATGTATCAAATATTATACTCAACAAACAAAACACACTTTTTAAATATTTTGCATAAAGGTTCAATAAGCTGTCTGTAGCATTTAAAATGAATAGATTTTACTGGCTTATTACTTCATATGTTAGGCTTTACAGGTTCAAGTTCAAAACTGAAGTATGGAGAGTAGGCATTCATGGGATATTTTTAGATGTTTACAACACAGTGTTAACATTAACATAGTAAATCTTCTTTGGCTTGATATTCCAATTGGCTTGGTTCTAAACGAGGCAGTGAGTACTCTCAGTGTAAAGTATTTTGAAGGAAGCCCCACTCTCTCTCTCTCTCTCTCTCTCTCTCTCTCTCTCTCTCTCTCTCTCTCTCTCTCTTACACACACACACACACACACACACACACACACACACACACACACACACACACACACACAAACACACACACAAAATTGAGATGCTGAAAGGTCAGGGGCTGCTGACCTCTGGACGATTCCATGACCCCTGTGTTTTGCTCTGATCTCTTCAGCTGTTGTATCATAAAGACACAGTTCATGTGTTCGCTGCCATGTTGTTTTTTCCTCACTAACATTTAGCAGTGCGGGATAGTGTTTCAAGGCCACTTTGAATATAAGCCGCCCCCAAATCCACTCATACTCAACTAATAATTGCAACGATTTAACATTGCCTTTGGTAACAGTATGCGCCTCGTGAAAATGAAGTGTGTTTAATTGTACTGAATGCGGCTGAAAAAAAAAATAAATAAAAATAAAATAAAATAAAATAAAATAAAATAAAATAAAATAAAATAAAATAAAATAAAATAAAATAAAATAAAATAAATATACAATATACATATATATACAGTCAAGTGTATGAAAACATAGCATTTAGTCCCGCACACATATTATTTAAAATAATATTATTTTTGTAATAACTAATACGGATATATATATATATATATATATATATATATATATATATATATATATATATATATATATATATATATATATATATATATATATATATATATATATATATATATATATATATATATATATATATATATATATATATATATATCTTAATTACATAAATTAATAATCTTAATTGTATGTTATTAGACCTAATCTATCTATATATTTAATAAACAAGGCAAATAATGAATACATATCAAAAAATAATATTAAATAAATACATAGCTAGTTAATAATTAATAAAAGTTAATAATTAAGGTTAGATAATATATTTACTTTTTATACATTTCCAATTATTATTCAGCATCAAAATCTTGACTATATTATATCTACATAGTTAATACTATATAATCTATCTATATATACTCAAAAGGATATAAAAGGAACAAAAGGATCTGCAATTCTGGTAATTGTAATAATAATTAGTTTTAGACATACTCTTATTTATTTCAATGGTCGCATAAATAAATGACAAACTATATGCATATTGTCATTATTACCTATTCAGTTTGGAGGTTGCACTCACAATTCACTTCTGAGTGCAACATCTAACTCTGAAATCTGAAGACAAAGGAAATTTGAACTGGACAGAATAAAGCTTTTAGGAGATGTGGTTGCCTTGGGAATTCGGATGACCGCAATAGGCAAAAAGCCTGTATGACGTGCAAGACAGGACAGGTGCCATTACAGAGAGAGCACAGAAATCACACCAGCAGCTCACGTATGGGTGCACGACTGCATTGCTCTCCATTACTGGAAGACAAATGCTGATGCTTCAAAGTTGATTCTTGTTTTTACTGCATCAGGTACCCAAATTCTGTGTAACGGCACTTTTGTTTGGTAAATGTGCTAATATGTTTTGACTGCGTTTATGTATACATCTATCACAGGGGAGTATTGTGCTTCAAACGGTTTACAAGCAAGACCTCACAAACCTCAAAAGCACCTCAGACATACAGACAAAACACAGGCACTACCACCAAAAGCGCAGACGCAAACAACTCGACTCCATCTGGGAGCAAGGAGAGCGCTGGACAGAGGCTAAATCTGTGAAGGAAAAAAAAAAAAAAACTCTAATCCCCAGTTTGCTGAAACTTCGGAAATCCTAGAAATAGATTAGGAGCTGGGGCAGCCAGCTTTAATAAGGCAGCCCGTTTTTCTCGAAAAGTCATGAACCAGCACTTGCGTAATGTGCGAAGCCACCAGCTCTCGCAATTATCATTTCCCATATAGAACAATGATTCAATAAACACTAATTTGGTGTGTTGTTGACATGCCGACAGCAGGGTCCAGAAAGATGAGGGCTCTGTTTAAATCGGCACGCATCAAAGTCTAGTAACACCCCCATCACTGTCCACGTAATCGAATGAGTCTCGATGATATCGACAACTTTATGTAAAGTAACAGTTAAATGCTGTGGAGGCTCAGGACAGCGTCATTTAACATGATAACAGGGGCAGATCTCAACCCAGCCATTCGCTCACATCCTTCTCAATATATGTTTCATAACATTCTCAAGTCAATATTTTGATGTAGATGATATGTTTAAAGGGATGAACATTCTGTCATCATTTACTCATATTCATGCCGTTCCAAACCTGCATGACTTACTTTCTTCTGTGAAATACAAAAGGAGATGTTTTGAAAAATGTCAGTGTTTTTGTTTTCCCTTGTGAAAAATTAGTACACGTTAGCATACTTTTAAAAAGAGTACTTATTATGGAAATAGAATATAGTTAAGAGCAAAAATAGATATTTAATGGCATTTCTATTGAAAGCGGTAAGATGTGCATTTAAATTGATTTATTATGAAACAATTGTCATGATGAAGTTGCAATTTGGTATGTTCAAAATATATGATAAGATTTGAAGATAAGATCTGAAGTACACTAAGTGTACATGTAATACAATTAAGCACACTTCCTTTTTCAGGGCTGTTTTGTTTTAGTTTGTTTTGTCCATAAAATGAAAGTCAGTCCATGTAGTTACCCTTCATTGTCTGGTACTTTCTTAAGTAAGTCTACTGTAAGTACAGGTAAGTGCAGGTATTGTAAAATAAAGTGCGATTGGATTTTCATTTTGGCTAAGCTATCACTTTAAGTTTGTTTCTTAAACATGCTGTCTCTATACATTTAATCTGATACACAGTCTTTACAATGGTAGCCACATTTTTACTATAAGCATTCTACAAGTATAACATAATTTGTACTGAGTTTCAGACAAATCCCCCGTCTCTTTTTGACAAGCAGTTCCTCTTTAGGGATTTACATCTTCATCTTAATTGAAGAGGATAATGGTTTCACTGATAACAGCATCAGCGACGCCACCTCTTCTTATCAGTTCAATCCGTGGATTTGTGCCACCTTATAACAATCCTGAGCAAATTAATTATACCGATCTATTCTAGTCAAGAAGGTTGCCGAAGTGGACGTGTCCTTCTGCTATAATTGTTGTGTCAGAATGACAAATACGTTTAGGAAGTGGGAGGTTGTCCAGTGGCCATTGAGGACAACTGTTCACTCATAGGTTGGGCGAAGTATTGTTAAGATGTCTAAATCTGACCTGTGCCAACAGAGCATGAAGAAGTCAATATAAAATGTCATTTGCAACCCATTTTACTTCAACTATGTGATGTGTCTGTAAGAATGAAAGAGGAATGTAAGCCAAGACCTGAACTGATTGGTTCTCAGAATGGATTGGAGCCAGCTGGTTGAGGGGGAGGAGCTGAAAAATAAAGGGCCTCGATGACATCATCAGAAAGGAAAGTCGTTTCAAACGCACTGTCGTACACAATAAAACCATGTATGGAGAATACAAACAGCACCAGTTTTAAGTATCTGTATTTAGACTATTTAAAACCATCCATTATATGCAAATGTTGTGCACGTCAGCAATATTTAAATACAATTAAGTAACACTGGTATTTGTTTAAAGGCATAGTTCATTCAAAAATGACAATTCTGACAAAGACAATTCCATTTGTTCCAAATCTGTACAAGTTTATTTCTTCTTTTGAGTACAAAAGAAGATATTTTGATACCAAACAGTTAACGGTAGCCACTGACTTCCATAGAATTTTTATTTTTATTTTCTCCATACTACGGAAGCCAATGGCTACCGTCAACTGTTTGGTTATTCTTACATTCTTCAAAATATCTTCTTTTGTGTTCTACAGCTGAAAGAAATTCATGCAAGTTTTGGACATCATAAGGGTGAGTAAATGATGACAGAATATATATATATATATATATATATATATATATATATATATATATATTTTTTTTTTTTTTTTTTTTTTTTTTTGGTGAACTATCCCTTTAAGTTCCTTTTAAGTTTTACAGAATACTCAGAAAATTCCACGTGCGCACTACAATGCAAGTTCAGTTCAGGAAAACCTGACAATATCTGACAGCCGAAGCAGTAAACAATCCCATCCCCCTCTCTGGTTTTGTCTTTGTCATTATCACTTTCTTTAAGAGAGGATAACACGCTTTGAAAGGTATCTGTGCTTTCACACGCAGTCTCATAGAGATGCTGGGGCCAGCTGTCCTTATCATGGCACCATACCTTCTGTCCATCTCTAGCCAGAGAGAGAGAGAGAGAGAGAGAGAGAGAGAGAGAGAGAGAGAGAGAGAGAGAGATTGCAGGCCAGCTGGAGGCTTGCCTAAAAATGCTTTTTGCCTCCAAAGTGAGCAGGGGTTTAAAGGTGGCACACAGCAACAGACCGGTGGCTATAAAGGAAGGGAGGGGGAGAGGAGGAGGGACCATTAACCAAATGACTGGAAGGTGTACAGTCACGTGTACATTAACTTCAACATCTGAAAACTGTGTTCCACAAATGTCTTATCGATAGTAAATGGGAAATAAACACACTCAACAAGTACATACTGTATAAATATCAAAATCTTAACCATTTAATCGCATTTAGTTTTCATATGCAAGCACTGCAATGTTTTTATATCACATTGTTGCTGTTTCCTCCTTCAATGCTATCAAACTCACACACTATAATGAGAGTATGGTGTACTTTTCATCTGAGCACTGCTATTTTCCATTCACTGGTTTTGTATTGAGTTTCCTCCAGTGAGGAAAAGACTATAGACTGAACTGACATAACCAAAATTAGCAAAAGAGTGTCAGTGTTAGAAGAGTGAGTGAAAGAACATGTTTGTTCCTTTATGGATTAAAAGGTTTTACGCACATCCTAACCAGGCACAACACATTAATATGCCAGAGCCAATTTGTCTGTGAATATGCTGCATGATGCTACACAAAGACAGAAAACATTTGACATTTAATATACTGCAATGGAGACCCTTGTGCTTTATTGTACTCAATGTGCTCTTGTTGTGTACTTCAAATTTTAAAAGGCCACTTAAGTGTACTTAAAGAGAGTACATTTTCAAGACAATGTTTTTAACACACCTAAGTGCACTTTTTAAAAATGCACTTTTGATGTGTTGACTAAAGCAAATTTAAAGTACTTGATTATATTTTATCTGTAGTGTGCTATTGAATATTTGAAGTTAATATATTTTTAAATGTAGTAAATTGCGGTAACACATTATTTTAAGGTGTCCATGTTACACATGTTACTCAGTACTTATGTAAATCTTAAAATAACTTCATCATTATAAATGTGTATGTGCAATTATAAATGTATTTAAATATTTGACATAGATATTTCAATAGATATGACATTACAGTATATTTTAGTTTACTATAAATTCTTGTCAGTACATTCAGCAGTACTTTAACCACATTTCAAAGACAATGAATGTAATCATAAAATTACACAGGAATATACTTAAAGTCCTACATACGTGGTTCAAAAATGTACACTAATGTTCAGCTAATTGCATTTTATATAAATATAAAATACAGTACATTTTTGTATAAGTGCAATTATGGACCAATGATATTTATCTGTGGGCGGGGCTACCCAACATAATGCAAATAGTAACCAAGCAACAATCAAAATACCGTGTCGTTCACTGTGGACGTGACTTGTATCAATAAAAAGGTTTAATGTTGAAGAGATGGCTTTTATAACTTTTTATCATGTCTGTTTAGGACACAGTGTCAAAGTCTTGGCAATCCTAATCAAACGAGTTTTAAAAATAAATTAATATGCCACACGTTTCCAACTCTTTGAAAGGCAGCCTCGTAAAGCGAGCATAAAGACCGAATGAGGTTATGCCAAGACTCATAAATGTATGTTACCCACAGTTGCTGTCATTGCAGTGTAAGCTTAATGACCATCTTTAATTGGGTAAGTCGTGCCAATGTCAGTGCACAGCGCCAATGGATGTTCCATTGACTCTTTCAGACAATAAAGCAAAGGTTGATTCCACAAGTCACTATTTCAACTACTTTCTCTGGCCTTTGGCTTTCAATGCATCCAAACAGCATGTTCCCTCTTAGCCTGACCTCTAGCACACATTTAACCCACTCAATTGGTGATGTCACATGTGGCGCCCAATGGAGGGTATAGGGTGTCATTGGGAACACATCCAAGGAAGAACTGCAAGCAGTCACGAGGCCGAGTGGTGCATAGCTCTGCTGCGGCTGCCCACTGCGCGACCTGACAACCTAAGCCTTGCTTCCATTACGTTAGTGTAAGCAGTGAAGCACTTCAGCTCATGTGCTCATGTACTACTTTCTGCTCTCATCTGGAATCTTAACAAAAGTAAAGTGGCCATAGATAGCCTTCTATTTCGCTGATTATGCTGGCTGTTTGGATTCAGGCTTCCCGCCGTGTCCTCCAGGACTTGCTCAGTTTAAGGGTGATAACTAAAGTGTCGTCAATAAAGGGAGCCTGGAGAATGGGGCAAATCAAGCGAATGGAAACAATAATAACGTTGTTTCAAAGTGTTTGGTCCATTTGTCGTGTTTGTTTTATGTGTAAGTGTTGGCAGAATGTGCTGAACAGTGTTGTACATTTTATTTGAACACTGACAAAATATGCTTTCCCTCTAAAAAAGAAAGTACACTTTATTTTAAACTATAGGATGTTGGGGTAATCAAACGGGCATAGTGTAGTCAACCTTGAACACCAAGTTGTTCCAAAATCTTCCAGAAGAGCACAGTTTCAGATGGATGTACAGTAAATATATACGTTGCTGCATGAACCGACTAGGTGAACAGGAGGAGTTTTATTTGAACCTGCCCTAAATGAACATTTCGCATCATTGCAGGTCACAATTAGGGCCAGATTTATTAAACAGGGCAAATTATCGAGAGACTGCAATCCCATAAAAGTGCCGATGGGAGTGGAAAGTTCTGCAGATGATCTACTGACAATTGGCAAAATTAAAGAACACAGACACAACCTGATCATTTCCATAATGACCAACAATATCCAGCAACACAAATTAGTGCAGAGTTGCAAACAAGTAAACTTGTTTATGATAATGAGATGATAATCAGGTGCAGGTAATCTACAAACAACACAGATGCAATATGGGTTAAGAAATGCTCTTTTGGAGTGTTAAATAGTGGGACAAATACCAGAAAACTGACTACTGCATAATTTATTTAAATGATCTCCTCCAATGAATTCCAATATCTGCCAGGCAAACTCCTACAAATGCATATGCAAAAAAAGGTCAGCTGCAAAAATAACTGTCCACGCCTTTTCAGTGCAAATTTTTCACTACATGTCTTTAGTAAATTACAGTAGTTTTTTAACATGAAAAGAGGGTTTGTGCTGGTGCAAGCTGTTAGTAAATCTAGCCATAATTCATCTAAGACAAACTTCACATGCATAGTAAAAGCACTTGAACATTCTAAATGGAATTGCATTTTATTTTAATGTTTTTAATGTTATGAACTTTTGTGTTAATGCTATAGAGTGCTGCAGTGGTGATGTATTTTTGTAATCCAACCCTAAAGTTAATTAGCCTGCCTACGTCAGACTTTGTACTTCCGCTCAATTTCAGTTACCTTCTGTACTCAGTCTGATATAGCAAACCATCTCCCAGTTTATCTCCAGCTCCGCAGCAGCCGGGCCAACCAACGAACAGAGGGCGGGCTGAGAGCCGTTACATAGACGCTAAGCGCCGAATTTAAGATTGTAGTTTAGGTGAGGGAAATCTAAAACGACAGCAGACATGGAGACACGGGATGCTATTCGCTCTGTTGTGGAGAATATTCCCGGCATTTGCCAACTGAAGCCTGAACAAGAAGAGTGTTTGGTTCAGATTTTGAATGGAGGTGATGTTGTGGCCCTACTCCCGACAGGTTTTGGGAAAAGTTTAATTTATCAACTGTTACCGATCGTCAGTGAGAAACTGGGTAGGCCAAAGTCCGGCAAGGCGATAATTGTGGATGCGTAGATTTACTTCACATAATCTGCAAAAGTCATTCACAGCCATCTTCTCTCCGGTATTTCGCTCGATGGTTTTGTTTTCGCCGCATACCTGTGTTTACAGCAAAAGTTCGAGGCGGCTGAGCCGGCACATAACATACGTCATAATCAAACGTTATGTGATTGGCTTACGGGTACACCTACGATTTTAAACTTCAGACAAGTGCCCGCTCACGAGAAAGTGAACGCTTGTCAGTTATGCCCTTCCAGACTCTGTCTACGAAGCAAAGAGACGTAGCAGAGTTTGGTATTACCAGGCTAAAAGTTATTCACACTCAATGAAAACCAATTTTCCATTAATTTTGGATTATTGCATAAATTAAGCTCTGTGACCAACAAGTTGATTATACTTGCATGAATGTTCCTGATAATCTTCATAAATGAACACAACTTCTGCAAATTTTGAAGCTTAATTACAATTGCATAAATAAAAAGCTAAACACACGCTACAAACAAATTATACCTTGATCACATGACTGCAATTTTCACCATTAAACAACAGAATACTATGTCAGTCTTTCATTTTCCCTGAAAGTGTGAGTTAGAAGAGTTGATTATAAACACAACATCTCTGTGAAAGTTAGAGAATAGATGAGTTTCAGTGTGATGTTTAATTTCTCAGACAACCTAGTCCCATTTCCTTGTTATCATCCACGTTTTTTCAAGTAAAACTTAAAAAAAAACAAATAAAAATTACAAAGGAGGTATTACTGATGGATTTTATATCATAGAATAAAATGTGAAAATATATTGAGCTTGTGCTCATATTTCTGGCATTGAGAAAACTATTCAAAACCCCACTGACTTCAGGATGTTGAAACCAGAAGTGCTAAAATGTTGACTCACTTCTGGGTTTTGGCCTACAAACATACATTATTCCTGTAGCAGTTAATTTAATGAAATGTGTTTTGAAGTCTTCAACTGTAAATTCAGTTAAAATGAAGTGGGAGCTCATGTTGTTATCATTATAAACATAACTTTAGAACTTTAGAATTTTTACAAAATCACCTGCACGAGTTCTCAGAAACCCTGTCAACAGCTCATTTGCTGTAATCTCATAAAAAATGATTAAGACAAACAATTTACACTGTTCAGAACATTTGGGGCGGACACCTGTATCAAATCTACAGCTGTTCTGATGAATGTATTCTTGGGAGGTCTCAATAAAGGAGACCAGAAAGTGGTCCACAGAGGGGCACATTGACCAAATCTATCTAAACAAGATAACTCTCTCTTTCTCTTGACTGCCTCCCTCCCTCCTCTCCTTCCTCACTCCTTGCACAGCAGAGTCGGGTCCAGAATCCTAACCGAGTCTGCTGGGCCCTTAAGTGGCTTTGCGATATCAGAATTGATAGCACCAAAGCCTTAATAGCTATTTCTCTGTAATCTTTCCTATGAAAGGCTAAACTATAGGCTATGGATTAGTTTGGAGAAAAGGGTGGCAGGGAAGGAGGAGGGAGGGTTCTCAATCAGAATTAGACATCTAGAAGTGACAAAGCTCTTTATGGGCTGAGGAGATAATCTTTGATTGAGCACCAAGATGTGATGAACCAAAGGAAATTTTGGGGGGTACAAACAACATACAGGCCAACTGAAGAAGAACACCATTTTCATTATGTTAGCAATGAACTTTAGGGGAAAAGTTGGACTTCCCGTTAAAAAGGAAGTGTGATTAATTGCATTGAATGTGCTTTAAATCTTTAATGTACATTATAAAAAAAAATCCACCTTTTTCAGCTTAAAAACTTCAGTTGCTGCGTTAAAGTTTTAAGAATAATCAATTTAAAAAGTACTTAAAAACTGAGATGAATGTCATATAACTTACAAAAAAGTTGAAATCAAAAGTTGAGCTGCTATGATTTACTGATCACATTTTTTTTTTTTTTACAGTGAATATTTACAAAACATCTAAACTTGCAGATAAAAAAAATGCTGATAAAAGGCCACTTAAGTGTACTTAAAGACAGTATGAATGTTTTAAGAAGTGCAGTTTGTGTACATGTCATATTAAAAATTTGGTAACACTTTATTTTAGGGTCTCTTAACTAGTTGCTTATTATCATGCATATTACTAGAATATTAGCTATTAATTAGTAGTAATTAAGCACATAATAATGCCTTATTCTACATGACCTTATTCTACATCCCTAATCCTACCCAATACCTAAACATAACAACTACCTTACTAACAATTAATAAGCAGCAAATTAGGAATTTATTGAGGGAAAAGTCCTAGTTAATAGTGAATAAGTGTTCCCTGTTCTAAAGTGTTACCAAAAATTTTAAAGAATATTTTTTTAAAAAATGCTTTAATGGTCTTGTGTCACGCTTTAAAGAAATATACTTGTTTTGATGTGTATGTGAACATACTAAACCCCTTTTAAAGCAATTGATTATCATTTGTATGTATTATTCAAAGTTAATATATTTTAAATGCGCTAAATTGCAGCTCCATCATCACACATGTATTTAAATAGGTTTCAATAGAAATTATATTTTAGGGTGCTTTCACACTAGCACTTTTGGTGCGCACCTGGGTTTGATTGACGTCAGAGTTCAGTTTGTTTGGATGATGTGAACGCTGAGCACCCGCAAACCGTACCCGAGTCCGCTTAAAAAGGGTGGTCTCGGGTACAGTTCAAGTGAACTCTGGTACGGTTCTCTGCTGATGTGAACGTAATCGCACCAAATCACAGAAGTGAACCGCTATTAATGCCGTATTATTTGATAAAAATGGGTGTGTTTGTTTGTGTTTCACTCACTTTCCTGACGAGCGTGACTGACGCGCTGCAAGCAGAGAGCTGTATGTCTCATTTCTGTTCGCCTTCAGCGTTCTTTAGAGCATTTGCAGTACATTCGTAAGACAGACTTAAGTGCAATCGAAATAAGGGCAATCAAACTCGGGTTCGGACCAGGCAAGCGAACCAAGTGTGAAAGCACCCTTAGTTTGCTGTACATGTTCAGCACTTTAACAAATTGTAAAAATACTACTACTAATAATAGAAGTATTTATGAAATTACATATACAGATGCACACTTAAGTCCTACTTAAGTAGGTCAAAAAACATACTTAATTTAACAAATTCCATTTAATGTCAATTTAAACTATAATACATTTTCATTCAGTTGTAAATAGCATGCAGTTAAGTGTCAGAAAGCATTACATTCAGGTCACACTTAACTATAGTTTTTTAAAGTGTATTATTTCCGTAAAAAGTACTTCTTTTAAAAGTATGCTAAAGTGTACTTCTTTTTCACAGGGGTTTAACTTTGAAGTTTTGAATGCTGGTCTCTAAAAAATAACCATATAAAGACAATTTGTTCTAGGTCTTTCTTTATGCTTGGAAGAGTGAGGAATTTGTAGAAAGGTTTGATATCTGGGACAAGAGTCTGCAGACAGAGAATCAGGACATATCAGTTTGGCAGAAGCTGAATATATAAAGCATACAAGACTTTTCACATCGAACCATCCCAGGACTGTAGAAATATGCTGATGTAATCTTAACAGATGCCACAGTGTGTTTAATTAATTAATGAGACTCTGAGGCATTTCTGCGCCTGGAAACGTCTAGACGTGTTACCATTAAGGTGTGTGAGTCAATAGTGTCTGGATGTACTAGGTTCTTGCTAACATTAGCAACTTTTGGAAAATGTTACTTCACCCTTTGTCTCTTTCCACATCTAATGACTGTCCTGGCTTTCTTTGTGGACTAAAGGCAAAGTTATTAATATCAAACCTCTTTCAGTTTTGCCTTCTTACGGAGTGTTATGTTTTAATGTAGTTGAGGTATTTGAGACACTGCACTTTTTTTCGCAAAGCAGCCACTATTTTAGCACAACCATGATAGGCCTACTTAAAAATCACTTATATTTCAGTCTTGTGTAGTAGCTGATTGCATGCAATCTGGATTACATAATCAGATTCCATAATCAGATTCCAAAAATGGTAGTATTTGCAATTAGATTATATTACATTTTAAAATGTTCATAATCAGATTGAAGTTATGTTTTATGGATTACAAGTCCACCTGAGATTTAAAGTTAATATTTCAATAATTTTACAACACATTTGCATGTTCGCTGATGTTAGTTATTGGTCATATTGGTATGCAGCTAAACAAATCAAATATTTCAAATTTGGGTATTCAAGTGTTTTATTATCCCTTTATTTTAAAATAATTTATTCATTTTAACTTTACATTTTATGATTTAAATAATTATTATCTTTTTATCAACTCATAAACCTCTGCAGTTCTTTAATTCACCCATTTTTTTAAACCCTGGAGTAATGTAATCTTTAATGCATTTGATGATGTTGACAATCAAAAGTAATCTAAAAGTAATCCAAAAGTAGTCAGAATACATGACCTAAAACAAGTAATCTAGATTACATTACTGTCATATGCATATGCAACACTGTTCACAAGAAGATGATCACTCTGAAAACAAAATACTAATTAAACGCTGCCAGTATATCCTTTTCAGCACCAAGATTGCAAAAAAAGTATGTTTTTATACATGCAAACATTACATATGGAAAACATATGTTAGATATAGATAAGCAATGAGACAAGGCTGGCTATCCAGCACCATGACCACATCTTGATCAAGAGGAAACAGTATTACACTAGAACTCTTAACAACAGAAAAAGAAAATAGTTTTATCCCAGTAGATATATAGCCAACAATAAGATGTTGGGGAAGTCTGCCAAACACTGTGCTGTTCACGAGTCACTGATGTTTATTTTCTTCAAGGACTTTAGTGGTATGGGTAGCAGATTTCAGAACGTTTGGTGAAACTTTCACAATGTAATGCAGTCTTTGGAAAGAAGCTGTCATTGAAGGACTGGGCAGCGCTAACTGTATTGGAGCTGACAGCAAACCTCACATAGTCTTAAAGATACAGTGATGTTTTTGCTACAAGAAAAAAGGGGATTTCACTGACAAAATACAATGATTTATCACCATATCAACTTATCAACTAACCAACATATCAACTAAAAAAGCAGATATTTTGTTATGACTGTTTAGACTGATTCATAACTCCATAAAAATGGATCCTGTATACAAATATCACAATACTAAATTACTCTACTCCCTTAATAAAATCTCTGAATATCATTTAAGTGTTTTTTGTTTGTTTTGTTTTTTGTATATACACATAAATGCATAAAAATCCAACAATTAATTTTGTAAAAAAATGTGCATCTATTAAGTTCTTTTACACAAAAATAATTTAATATTTGTCTAATAAATTATACAAGACATACAAATTATATTAAGATATGGTGGTAACACTTTAGAATAGGGAACACTTAACTATTAACTAAGACTTTTCCCTCAATAAATCCCTAATTTGCTGCTTATTAATAGTTAGTAAGGTAGTTGTTAAATTTAGGTATTGGGTAGGATTAGGGATGTAGAATAAGGCATTAATATGTGCTTAATTACTACAAATAAATGGCTAATATTCTATTAATATGCATGCTAATTAGCAACTAGTTAAGAGACCTTAAAATAAAGTGTTACCAATATAGTTACAATGATTAATTATTGTGATCAGTTTCAAGAAATACAATCTTTACTCATTTGAGTAAATTGGACAAAATTAACACACACAAAGAAAGGGAAATCTGATTTCCCCAGCATGCTTTTATATGTACTAAAAGTTATGTTGTGTTATTTGTGTGTTTTTGCACAAAAATGAATATGGAGGAGATCTGTTAGTGATCAATATTCTAGTTTTTTGTTTGAATGTATGGGGATTTCTATTATGTTGCCATTTTGGCCAAGATGCATTAAGACTATATAAGCTGCATGTTGCTTTATTTTCAAGGCGATAAAAATTAGTTGCTATTTTAGTGGACTTGGAGTAAGTTTACATATATTAGGGCTATATATATATATATATTAGGGCTGTCAAATACCGGCTTTGCCATGGGTCAAACAGAAAATGAAAATGCATGCTGCGTTAATTGCACGTTAATAAAATTAGTGCCATTAAAATGAATTTGCGTTAATGCATTAACTTTGACTGCACTAATATATATATATATATATATATATATATATATATATATATATATATATATATATATATATAATTGTTATTAAGGTATTATTATTATTTTTTTAAGCCTGAGTTACTGTAACTGGGTATCTACTCAGTTTGTCATACCAAATTTTACTTACTTAACATTGTTTCAAAGTTGAAACAAGAACCTTATTTCAGCCGTATTTCAACGTTGAAGGTCGGTTATATGCCGACTGGGTTTACATATCCTACATGGAGGAAAAATCAAATAAGACAGAAACATGGGGACAGTAGTCTATCCCCCATCTTCAGCCTCCATCATTGGAGGTTATGCATTTATGGCCAGCGTTTGACCCCGGGGAGCCCTGCTGGCTTATTGATTAACAGACACGAACGACTTCATCAGGCTTTCTGCCCACCCCTGTCCCTATGAAGTGGACACCACCGCTGGGACAATTAGTCAATATAAATTATATTTTCCTGTGGACCAAGGTTCAATGAAGGATGTTCAGAGGACTAAAAGCACGTTCACTTTCAGTCCTTTATGGAACTGGACAATGTGAGCCAAACTTACAGTGTATCATCCAACCTGATCTCACAGAATTCCGTGTAATGTTCACGGACTTAATTAACCTCCGAATCTGTGGTGGCATCACGGAATCGCCGAAAATTCCGTGATGGGCTCACAGAAGGCATCAGCCGTGGTCCATGCACGGATTCACTGGTTCAACGTAAAAAGAGTGACTCCGATGCAGTTATACTTTCACTGGAGTACCTGACAGCCCCTACCCTAAACCTACCCAGTTCTGAACAATAATGATGATGATAAATTTCCCAGTATCGCGTCGGCATATTGATGCTAAGGGTTTCCGTGCGTGGAGCACGGCTGATGCCTGTCACTGACTTACATTGGTATCACTTCTGTGAGCCCATCACGGAATTTTTTCTGTGAACCCACCACGGAATTTTCGGCGATTCCGTGATGCCACCACAGATTCGGAGGTTAATTAAGTCCGTGAACATTACACGGAATCCTGTGAGATCACGTTGGTATCATCACAAATTAACATGAAAAGCCATGTTAACGATAAGTGCAACAGGATTTTTGACATTTATATTTAGTAAATTTACTGAACTACATGCAGGCGACCTACCTTCACTAAAACAGACATATGAAGGTGACCAAAACAACTCATAATATCTGTGAGAGAGAGCTGAGGATCAATATAGATCATTAGACTGATTGACTAATCCCATCACACCATTATGTGTAAATCTGCATGTGATTCATGCGATCCATGAGAAAACCCCCAACTTTGTCTGTGCACCCCATCCTGTGTGTGCCCCCAGATGGTTGAGTCTTTATTTAAATGAGATTGCTGCGATTTGCATCTTGGTGCAGCTGTGCATGCTGATGTGACTGACACGAGTCCGTCACCGAATGCGGCCCACGGCGCAGCAGCTAGCGGGACTTCATGCAAATACTCAAATTATGTAAAGAGACACAAGAAGGAGGGAAATCCCAATGGATTACATCAATGTTTAGGCAAATTAAGTTATGTAGCCAACATAGAGCTGAATTCATTTAGGTTTGTTAAATGTCTGCACGTCATGTCAGCATCAATTTCTCCTTACGGACTTGAATCAATTCTACATTATTGAGTGATGCAGTTTTACACAACTTTACATACCCTGGTTTCTGCATGCATATTCACACCACGTATTGTAGAAAACAAACCGCTTAATTAAATGACCAATTTTATCTGTTTAACTGCAATGTTTCAGAACCTCTTGGTGAAAAAAAAGTGTGCTTACTTGCATTGAATGTGCTCTTGTAGTGTAATTCAAATTATTTGGGGAAAAACAAACAAACAAACAAACTGTACTTGTAGATCATATAATGAAATAAGAGGATCCTTAAGTGTACTTAAAGAGACTTTTTCATGACTGTTTCTGAAAGCTGCACTCCATAACTTTTTTTGGTTAAAAATTATCCGAAATCAATATTTGAGCTATGCCGCTGCGTCACGTCTGTAAACATAAAGAAGTAGTCCCGGCTACTAGACTATCACATGTGAGGATCCTGCAAGAGACGGATCATTTATAGCCTTTTCTCACAGCAGCTACAATAATTAAATGTATCATTTTGATGGCAGATTGTAATCCAGAAAGGATTATGTGTTTATGAAACACGTGTGAATGATATTTAATTATATTCCAGTTTTAAATGCACCGATCTTTAATTACACACTATTTGTTTTTTAAAGACAACCAGTTCAAATGGAGCATAGTTTGCTTTTTGGGTTAAAATAATTTATTAATATGGAATTCGAATTTCATGACAATTATACATGACAATTAATGATATTAGACTGTGCAGAAATTGAAATCTACACGCTAATACACACTATATGCAATGCTGATGTTGTTAACAATAATAATTTGAGAATAAAGTATAACAATAATAATAATTTACATGGTTAGATGTGATATGAGCTAACCGATCTTTAGATTTAATCACCATTGGTAGCAAGATTTATGGTAATGCTTTTTTCCTCAGTTGGGCAGAACAAATGTGGCAGACTTGTTACTTACTTGTTCAGATGGCAATATACTGTGAAAATTCTTATTTGGGTCATATTTCCAAGACGTAGGCTAGAATCTGTGATTGCGAAGTACAGTAAATATCCACACCGGTGCGGTGACTAACTGCCACACGTTCACCTCAAACCATTAGATACATCCACGCTGAAGCTGTGCCAACTCACAACCCACGCACGAAAGATAATTCCACAAGCAGCTGCAATTCCAGGTTTTCAAACAGAGATGGCGACAAAGAGGCAAAACTTACGGACTGCAGCTTTAACACGCTTAAGTGCACTTTGTAATGTCTAATTAAACATTTTCTTTAAAGTATATTTAATCATTATGTTTTAATAACCATATCATGCTTCAAACAAGTGCACTTATTTGTTGATAAACATACTTCTTGATTATAAATTTGCTGTAGGTTATTCAATATTGCATTTAAAATTCATTTATTTTAAATGTACTAAATGTCATTATTACAAATGTGTAATTATATTTAAATACATATTTAAGTTTAATTATAAATTACATTAAAGTATGTTTTAGTTAACCTTAAATAATTAGAAGTAAATAAGAATACAACAGATTTATGAAATTACATATAAAGATGCACTCTGAAGTTAATCTAATTGTATTTTAATAAAAATTTAAATTTTAATACATATTCGATTAATTGTAATTCACATGCATTTTAATGGACATTTGTATGTACTGTTAGTTGTACATTGTATTAACTCGTAGTTAATAATAGTTAGTTAATAATGAGAATTGAACCCTAAACTAAAGTGTGACCAAAATTTAGCAGCAGTAGTAGCAGCAGCCTAAAACACATCAACATTGTGCTTGTCACCTGATTTCACGGGGCCTTAAAACACCCTTTTGCTCAGTGCTTAAACAAGACTGGTACCTGGCCAGTATGTTATGCCACCCTTTGGCTATTGCCATGACTGACTGTGGTTTTATTGCATTATGATTGGCATGATTTAAGACGCCAAAGCCCCGCTAAGAGGTCTCACTGTTGCAGCCTCCCCCTGTGGTGAGCCCAAATGTGTGTTTAGTGGCCCCACAAGGCAATCACACTGAGTTATTGAAACAAAAAAGCAAAATAAACAGAAAACTGTCAGCGTACTTGGATGAAAAAATTATGGGGTGGATTGCTTGTAGCAATGAGTGAAGCTTGCGGATCATTAACACATTGAGCCAGAAGGAAAAAAACATGGCAGCAAGTCAGATTCTTTCCTTTCTGATCATTTTTTATCAGCCTAAGATGAGATCTTCACGTTCTTATCCTGCATTTCCTTTTCTCTTACCTGCACACAGCTAAACGTATGGCCCTGTAGTTAATTACATAACGCATAACCTCTCTCCCCTCAGCAACAACTACGCAAATCCCCGTCCCCCACATACATTTTTCCACTGCGACTCTCAGAAGATGCGCAGAGGGAGCGTGTCGTGGCGTAATGTGCTCTAGGTACAATAAAGACTGCAGTGTTATTGGCCCTGCACTGGCATTGGTGAGTCAGAGGACGCAGTTGGAGACTGCTGACTCCCCATTGAGAGAACATAAGCTCTATTGCGGAGCTTGTGCGATATTTCCCCCACCACTCGCTAACGCGGGTTGCCAGATTAACAATTCAAACCTTTGTGTGCGTAATCTGCCTGCCGCGGCACCAGCACGGAGCCGGGCATTTTTGTTTTAAATAGCGAAAAGGAAGCCAAGGGGGGTAAATGTTTCGAGGAACATTATGTCTGTTTCAGGACCATCAGCCGTCGGAGTGTGTACTGAAGCGAGTGTGTTTGTGTGATTAGTTAAGTATCTGAGTAATTGAGTTTGAGGGTGTGTATTTTTGAGTCTTTGCGAGGGTGATTTGGAGTATTTGTCTTGTTACATTTGTGTCAGGGTTAATTTGTTTTGTTTTAGTGAGTTTTTGTCATTTGAAGTCGGCGACTCGGCATGGAACGGAAATGGTATTGATGTTACTGTGAATGATTCATCCATGCATATATTATGTTTCATTTTTCATTTCATTACTTTTTGATTGATTGATGTTGTAATTTTGAATCAAAATGTCATAACTTGGTCTTCCAGTGAAATTGCAAACTTCTGTCTGGTGATGTCATTTCATCTGCATAAATCCCACCCCTTTATTACAATTGCGTTCGGACTTTGCTCTATCCAGTGAATTAAACCAAGTGTTCACGATAATCCATTTCACTCTGAGGAATGTCACAATATGGAGGAGTTATTACTTCTGTTCTATCACAACTTTAAAATTAGACAATATTTTAGTCAGATCTACTCTGACTGAAGTGGCATATAATTTTAGTAATCAGAAATATATATATTTTTGTTGACAATCAACCTATTATCATTAACTAAACTAAAACCATAAAAACATTTACATTACTTGAAATAAAAAAATAAAAAAATAACTGAAATAAAAATATACATAATAAATATTAAACCTTTTATTTCAGCTAGTTGATAAGGCCACATTTAAAATAAATAAAATCTAAAATCTTGATTTAAAAAAAAAAATAAAATAAAATAAAAAAATAAATAAATATATATATATATATATATATATATATATATATATATATATATATATATATATATATATATATATATATATATACATTTAAAAACATATAGATAAAAAAGACATTAAAATTAGACATTAAAAATAATACAAATAACAAAAACATACAAAATAATTGCCAAACTTCAACTAAATTTAAAATGAAAAAATTTAATTGAATTTCAAATAGTATTTTTATATTAATATTATTTTATATAAAATATGGGTAACACTTTACAATAAGGTTCATTAGTTAACATTAGTTAGCAACATTAGTAAACATGAACTAAGAATGAACAATGCTTCTACATCATTTATTAATCTTAGTTAATGTTAATGTCAGCATTTACTAATGCATTATTAAAATCACAAGTTGTGTTTGTTAACATTAGTTAATGCACTGTGAACTAACATGAACTAACAATGAACAACTCTATTTTTTTAAATAACGTTAACAAAGATGAATAAATAGTGTAATAAATGTACTGGTCTTTATTTGTTCATGTTAGTTAATGCATTAACTAATGTTAACAAATGACACCTTATTGTAAAGTGTTACCAAAATATGTTTTTGTCTTATAAAGACATTGTTAGTGCATTATTAAAATTATTTTCATAATATATATCAACAATATATTGTTTTATAAAATATCCACTTTTTTTCACTGTAACTGATGAAATCAAATTGTGATTTGTATAAATGTAACCAGCTTCCCTTTTCACTATATATTTTTTTCTTCTTAGTGCATTGTTAAAACTTTTATTTTCACCATGTATATCAAGAGTATGTTTTATTATTATCGTTACAGTTCTATTTTTATAAAATTGTGTGCTATCACTAACAAAATCAAAACCTTTGTCAGTGCACAGTCAGATTATTATTCATGATTAGTATGAATGTGAATCTTTCTCCATCCTTTTGATGTGTGCTGTGTTTGATTTGGTTTGTGTATCCCTGTCCCTTTCTTGCACTCTCTCCATTTGTCTCTAGTGTGAATTGTTTGTGATGTTGTGGTGGGCTTGTTTTTTCCTCTGTTGCCCTCCAGCCAGCTATTTTGATTGGGTTTTTGTTTTACTCTGAGGTTGTGAAGGCGGCCCACAGGCCTTCTCAAGCAGCGCTTGATATTCTCATCGGAAAGCAGCAGAGGAAGGTCTTTACTTTGCAAATACATGAAGGATATTATAAAATAAAGCTCTGCAGTGTCTCTCTCTCTCTCTGGCTCTCTGATTAGGGGGCGTCACAAAGAATGGACGTGCTGTTCTTCAAACCGGCACTGTGCTGTCAACAGCAGCTTTGGCAGAGTGGAATCAGATAAGGGGCCCAAAGCGGAGCTGCGCGAGGAGGCTGCCTTGCCACATGACTGCCACTGCAAGTCAAAGTTTTTGTCCTTCAGCTGAACTTTGGCTCACTTAAAGAGCCAGTGTGAGGGATCCCGATAGCCTTCATTGACAAGACAAGTACTTGGCATATAACTTTAGCTCAGACTTCACAGCATGTCAGCACGTGTATAGAAAGGATAAATACAGGAGAAACTGAGATGGACAGACAGAGAGAGAGTAAAAAGGTCCCCGGTTCCATTCGGACAAGTTCAAAGGATCCTAAATATTTGCTTACTGATTAACTTTGTGATTATTTGAGTACGCGTGCGTATGGAAATGCGTGTGCGTGTAAAAGAGAGTATGTAGTTATGCCTTTGGCCTAAATGAGTAAATCGATACAGTCACCTGACTTGACCTCAGCTCTTGTGACCCACAATTCTGAATGTTTGCTTAATGATTATTAGCAGTTTTCAAAGTAAAAGCGTACAAACTGTGCAATTACGTGAGTGTGCACGTCAGACAGAATGCAGGACAGAGTGAAAGAGACAGAAAAAGATAAACATTTGAAGCAATAACTGTGACTTTGTAATTCTATGCTTTTATCTTACCCGAACTGACTCTGTCCTACTGCACTCTCAGAAATAAAGGTACAAAAGCTGTCACTGGGGCGGTACCTTTTCAAAAGGTACATGTTTGTACCTAAAGGGTCCATTTTGGTACCTTAAATGTACATATTTGAACCTAATAGGTACAAAAGTGTACCTTTTGAAAAGGTATCGCCCAAGTGACAGCTTTTGTACCTTTATTTCTGAGAGTTTAGATGTCAAGTTGAATCAAAGCATGCACAATACACAGAGGAAGAACATGATGTACTGTATTGTATGCACTGATGAAATATCTGCGTATTATAGTACAGTGCAACTAGATTTTTAACATGCTAAAATGCCTTGAGTGTTGCCAACATGTCTCGGAGGTTTTTCAAGATGTTTTTAGCATGCTGCTATGTAGTTGCTAGAGTGTTTTGAATGATTGCTAGGAGTTTGTTGACTTTTGTCAGCAGAGCCCTCACCTACATCTCTATGATATTCTGGTCTCTGAATTCCAGAGTCATGTGCCATTCATCATAGAATTGAGAATGCATTTAAAATTTTGGTTTACTGAGCAAAAAGGATCCAGAATAACAGTTCAAATTTGAATGCAAGGAAGTAGAATTAAAATGAATGGCAACACTTTAGATTAAGGAAACATTCACTATTAACTAGTTACTTATTAGCATACATATTTCTAGCATATTGTATGTTTATTAGTACTTATAAAGCACATTTCAATGCCTTATACTGCATTAGGGGTGTGCAGCGGAGCCATTATTTGTATCTGTATCTGTATCTGTATCTGTATCTGTGACAATCTCAAAATTATTTGTATCTGTATCTGTATTCGGATAGATCCGGAAGTGGGCGTGGCTTAAACCAGAAGTTTGTCAAATTACATGAAAATACCATTTTAAATGCAAATCTGTTCGATTCGTAGTTTTCATGTAACAAATATGCCTTGTAAAACTAAAGAAATTATTATTTTTTAACTAAAGAAATTATAAGAGTAAATAGCTTCTATTTAAAACTTTATCAAAAAATAAAAATAACTTTATTCTTCTTATTTTCCAGCAAAACTTTGTGTACAAATTTGACAAGAGACAAGCATCCACAATCTTAAATAAGAGCACTAGTAGAAAAAAAAAGAAATAGAAATGGAAAGAAAGTGTTCAGTAGCCTATCATAGCAGAATGACAATAAAGCTCGCTTGAAGTTTAAGTAACTTAGATCACGTGTTGCGGAAGTCTGTGATCATTTCTGATTTTTTTTTTTTTTTTTTTTTTTATCAACAGAGTGCAACAAATAATTTGGACCCTCCAAAAGCCTTGATCAAACATAGCTTTTCTTCGTCTTGTATAATTAAATGTAATGCCATTCACGAAAAAGGCAAATGTAATGCATTTTTACACTCTTTCACTTTACACATCCAGGCCCATAGCCAGTTATGAGGTCCAGACCTCCGTAAATGTTTCATGTTCAAAAATAACATTTGAAAACCTTATGAAAAATGATTTAAAATCTTGTTGCTGAATAAATTCATGTGGCTGACTCGCAGCAGCTGCGAAACGCAGGAGTGAAGGAGCGGCGCAAGTGCAGCCTCCGCTCCGCTCCGCCATGTTGCCAGATCTAGTTATTTTAAGCGTCGCTGAACTTGTTTTGATACTTAATGCAACAGCTTTAATAAAGTAATTAGGGCATTAATAAAGTGGGAGGATGAAGGTGGAGGTTAGAGATTATGTTTCCTATTTGCAAAATACAAGATTTAAACTTATTTTGGTGCATTTTTCAGGAGATTCGTTGTGTTTAATTTGTGTAGCAATATCTAGCAACACTGCAGACAGCAATCAAAAAAGGAGCACGTGGATGGTTTATTGCTGAGGAGACCACATTTGTTAGAAAAATGCAATGATCACCATGATGTTATCTGTACGAAACTGTGTCAAACACTATCAAAGCAATTATTATTGCACAAATCTTAACAACCGCAGAACTCACTAATGTAGTGCTGTTCCAACAAACATGTGATTGTGTCTGCCGAATATTTTTTCTGTTATTCAGATAAATCCGTTGTTCATTTTGAAGCCATTATCCATGCCTTTCCGAATAAGGTATTCGGCTTCGGGCACATCCCTATACTGCATGACCATATTCTAGATCCCATAACCCTACCAATACCTAAATATTACAACTACAACAACTTTTATAGAGTGTAATGAGGAAAAACATTTAATAATTAATGGTGAATAATGTATTCTGAAGTGTTACCAAATCATTTGCCAAAAAAGAAATAAATAAAAAAATATTGTCATCCCAATTCAAACCTTGTGAAAAAGAAGTGTACTTAATTACACTAGTGTACTTCAAATCTTGAATGTCTATATAAAACTAAATAATAATAATAATTGAAAGTTTTACTTCAGAATGCATCTTGTTATTGTTTTAATAATCTTTCATTGTGCATTAAAGCAATACACATATGTTGATGCACTAACACACTAAACCACATGTAAAGTACATGATTATAATTTTAACTGTAGTGAGCTATTCAATATTACATTTATAGTTTATAATTCACTAAATTGCAACTTAATAACAAATGTATAATTACAAATATATTTAAATACAAGACATATTTTTAATTGAAATGACATTAAAGTATATTTTAGTTTACCATAAATGCTTGTCAGTACATTCAGTGTAACCATATTTCAAAGACAATAGAAGTAATTATGAAATTAGATATAAAGATATACTTAAGTCCTACTTAAGTAAAAACAAACAAACAAAAAAAACTAATGTTCAGCTGTAATATAAATTTTATATAATATTACGTGTATATATTTGTGTATGTGTGAATGTGTATATAAAAAAAACAGTGAAATACATTTTAATTTCATTGCAATTAACATGCAATTAAGAAAATAATCATTTAAATTTATGCTAACATTTACATCTTCTTGCGTGGCCATTTCTACCACTCAGAAATTGAAAAGGAGCTAATTCTTCAATTCTGAATTTTGCTCAACCCTCCTAAATGTGGCTTAAGTCTTTGAGAAATTGTTGCTTAGTTTATGGCCCAATAGTCATAAATCATGATTCTGACCACTTGGAAAAGTGACAGATGTGGGATGAGTTACACACTGAAGTTCAATACATAAGAATAGCAGTTTGTATAAACCTAACACAACGCATGTGCAACAGTGATTCCAATAAATAATTAAATAGTGCAAGTTTAACATCGGGCAAAAAAAAAAATATATATATATATATATATATATATATAATAATTAGTTAAAATATTTGGAATAAATGTTGATTGCAATTAATTTCATCATTTTACTCTTCTATCAGTGTACCTTTATCTTTTTTTTTCAGTTCCCATCACATTTAAACTAAAATGGCCACAGGCTGTAATGTGTGTATGCAAGTGTGTTTTCAGATTATGTGCAGAGAATGAGGTTCTTTAGAGGATGCTTAAGATGCGTCTCTGAGGAGAAGCGCAGAAACATGTGTTTACAGGCATTAGTTTCAGACAGACACACTCCAGCTTGTTATTGTTATGCTGCATCGCAACAGCCGGCTAGAGAAAACAAGAAGAGCAAGGAGGAGGTAAAGGGAGAGAGAAACCATTATTTCACCAAGGGAGTAAAGTAGTAGGACGAGAACACGAGCGACTGCACGCTGCATGATGATGCTCGCTGCCGGCCGCGATTTAAAAGCAGAGCGTGAGAGCAACGGAAAGCAGGGGCATGCATACTTTAAATAAGCACCAAGCAATCGTGAAACACTCACATGCACTTGAAAAAGCAGACAAACATGGGACGAAACAAATGCATGTACTCCCTGACCCGTTTCATACACCTACACTTGCATCACAGCATGCATAGGTGCGCAAATGTAAAACACACACGATAGAGTCGTGAAACTTTCTGCATCCTTCTACTTGAAATCCCTCACACGTGAACAGACGCTCACTCAATGCATGGTGATTTCCCATGATGCATTGGGCTGGAATGCCAGTCTGGCTCAGAACAAGGTGCCAATTCCTATTATGGAGGTTACTAGACAGAGCTTCTGGTTGCTGCAGTGAGGCGTGGAGGCCTAGTATCAAGCTCAAGAGCCAGGGCCAGATGCCTCCAGTGGAAAGCTCCGCTCTGGGATGATGGTCTGCTTGGCCTTGCACTCAAAACGCCCTTTGCTCATAATGTGAGATGGAGCAGGTGAGTACGGCCGAAAGCCTTGGCCTGACATTAACCCAGTGGCTTTTTTACACCATGATTAATGGACCTTGCTTGGTTTGTCACAGTCTCTAGTTCGTTATTAACCGGGGTCTTTACTTTTCTGGGATGGAGTGATTGATTGAGAATACACTCTTAATAAAGGGTCCAATTAGAAACAGAAAGTGTTTTACGGCCTAATGCCATTGGGGAACATTTCCACAAAATATATTTTATTTTATCCATCTACTCGCTGGTACTTTTAAGTACCGTGGCTTAGACTGATCTAAAGGGCTTATAATATAACATCAAGAAGTTTATAAATCTCTAAAGAACCATATAACCCAGGGGCTTTCAGAGGTTCTGAAACCACGGACCTCCTGCGAGAGACTCCCTTCCAAACATATGCAGCTTTACATTTCTGCCTTAATAGACTATTTATCAGTGGGAAAAAGGAAAGGGAAAAAAAATAAAAAATACATTTAATAAAAAAATTCACACATTTTTTTCAGTATTTCAGCAGTTTTACAGAAAACCATGCTGTTGATATTTATAATATCTTAATATCTCCTTGCCTTATAATTGCATTTAGCAGATTAGCTGGCCAATCATATAGTTCACGTTCGGTGATTAAATAATACAATCAAGTAGTTTTTTCAAGATTTGCTATATAGTATACATGGCTTTACACGAATACACCATATATATGCAGATAAAGTTAGACATACTTATTTATCCAGCTGTATATGTAGAGATGTGTGAAAACAGTTTACATTTTGCATCAATATACTATATATCACTTGAGTACACTAAGTAAAGTTGGATATGCTTATATCGTTTCATATATAGCGCTGTGCAATAATATAGTTTACTTTTTTTTTTTTTTTTTTTTCAGTGGAATAGAACTAGAATATCAACAGAATAAAATAACCACTAATAATGATTAGTTTCTCCAGGAGTCTCAGTAGCTACTTAACAGACAGTGGATTATTGCTTTGACAGGTCTAAAGGTCACAACCTTGTAAGCCCCAGGTTTAGTGGTCATTTACAATTAAATGAGATTTACATTTAGACAAGCAGGAAAAGATGGTAAACTAAGAGATCATGTCAAGATGAGGGTCTGTTTGAAGAGAGTAGTTCTGCTCTGTATATTGTGGGTTTGCTTTATCAGTTGTTGGTTCTCATACATATGCATTAGTAATGGGCTCTTTGGCCGGTGTGGACTGCGACTCTTTGCCCTGTGGGTAAGACTTAGTTCTCTGACTTCAGAAATTGTCTCTACTCAATCCATTGACTTCAATCACAAGACCCAGTGCACTGGCGTGCATCCTCCAGCCTTCTGTGACATTGTAGATGTTTGCATTCGAGTTTTGATGGGCAAGGCTCCATGATTCAAAATATGCTGTTTGTTTCTTTTTAATCATCATGTAGATCATGTGCCAGTTTGCCAGTCTCAATTCACAATAAGCAAAGATATGCATGATATTGTTAACCCGATAATTGATATTGTTAGCATGTGCTATCTCTGAATGAAAAATTGTATGTTTTGGTTCTTTAGATTATTATTATTTTTATTTATTTATTTATTTAAATCAGAAATTGTATGGACTCAGAGGTAAAAGTTGCTATGCAAAAAAAAAATATATATATATAATAATAATAAAAAAAAATAAAAATGCATTTTTTTCATAATAAAATGCTTCACTTGTAACTTCATGTAACAAATGTAACTTCACTTCAGAAATAATCTGAAAATAATAATAATAATAATAAATAAATCAATATTAAAATATTATTATTATTTTGTAATTACAAATAAAGCTACACAAAATATACTTACTACTATATTATGCTATGTAAGTATTATTTCAAATAAAAAAAAAAAATGTTACACAGATCTTGATGGTTTGGATAAAATGTAAAAATAGTATTAAATTATAAAATATCCAAATATTGTTGATAATGTATGGTACAATTTATTTACATTGCCTTTAGCTTAGAAACTGTTTAAACATAAACTACGAACTATGAACTTATGAGTGTTGTTTTGTTGTTTTATTTTAAACTATACAATATTTTTTTATTTTATTTTATTTTATTTTATTTTACTTTATTTTTCATTTTATTTACTTATTTATTATTATTATTATTATTATTATTATTATTATTATTATTATTATTATTATTATTTATTTTGCAGAAACCGTTAAACAAATACACATGCCCAACTCTCCACTGTCTCATTCACCATAAGCAAACATAAACATAGATATGCATGAACACACATGCACCAGAATGTCATTCAAGCTCAAATCAATCCCACTTGTGGAGTGTGTAAATCTACAAAAAAAAAAAAAAAAGAAGAAAAAAAAGGCTAATCTGACAAACAATCCATTATACATGAGGAAGTGGCCCCTGTGCATTACAGTCGAGCATGACACACTCACGCTTGAGCTTTCAAAGCAGCGTGACAGTAACGTGCCCCTCTTTAGTCTTATATTCATCTGTTTCTGTCCTCTATCCACATGCTGACAGGACGGAGAAGGGAATGATAAAGATGAAGGCCAGTGCTGAGGTGTTATATCTGTTAGTTATGTATTCCTGGTGTCGCCTCAGTTTGGAAGGAGGAAGAAGAAAGTGTGAATGAGAAAAGAGAGATATAGAGAGAGAGATGCAAGGCTCTGCGTGACACGGCAGAATTTACAGACTGCAGAAAATCCCAGTTGACCTAAATGCAGCCCAAGGGGGATTGCAAGTGTGTGTGTGTGTGTGTGTCCCAGTTACGTGTGCATCCTCAACAAAGTTGGATTAGAAAACAGTCAACAGTACAAAAAACAAACCTAAACAAATATTACAAAATGTGACATCAAATGGTGTAGTAACACTTTTCAACAGCCACACCAGAGTCTCTTTTGCATCCTTTGAGCTTCATGAGTTTCCACTGAGGTCCTATAGACTGACCAACTAACATATTTGCAATCTGTCCACAGTTCAACCTCATTCAAACAAACTGTTGTAAATGAATTGACAATAACCCCTGACATGGCAGGAAGCATTCCCTGTTTCAGGAATAGTTTTAGAACTACTGAGTAGTTGTCAATGAAAAGTACAACTAGCTTAGGTTAGATTTTTAACTTTAAAGTCTTGTGCGAGGAACGCTGGTGAAATGCAGTGTTTTGTGATGATTTGTTGACTAATGGTGTGAAAATAAGATAATTATTAACCAGTGTTGTTATTGTTTATTAAAACTAAAACATGAAAAAAAAAGTTTTCAGAAAATGAAATAAAGTAATTTATTTAATTGAAATAAATTAAAATATAAATATTTGATAGAAAAAAAAAATAAAAAATACACTTAAAAACCTAAAAACAACAACAACAACAAAAAAAGATCACGAAATGAAAATCTAATTTAACCAATTAATAATAATAAAATAAATAAATAAATAAAAAATACTAAACTTGATGACACTTGATTTAAATTAAGTGTTTCCAAAAATATTAAGTTATACAATATTGAAACATTTTGACAATGTAAGACATTTTGACAATGTTGTTTTAGCTTGGAAACCATGTATGTAACTGGAACTGGACTATGGACTAATCAGTGTTATTTAGTGATATACTATTAGTATTTAATAGTATTTTAATCAGCTTTTATTTATATATTTTCAGTTTTAATTTAAAAAAATGTGCCATAGAATGCATAGATACAATATTTTAAATTGTTCTCTGATATCTACATAGAAGGTATGTTGCTTAGGTAAGGACAAAAATTCTCCAGAAACAGTTTTACATGTCCATTTACAACCCTAGGATTGCTCCCTAGAGTGAAACGGTCTTTTATTGGCTTATTTGGAAGGTTCATGAATAATAATGTTGAGCTCTGCTCTGATTGGCTGTTTCACAGTGCAGCTCATTTTAGTAGCTCACAGCAGGAAGGAAACACAGGGAGGAAAGTATATATTTCAATACTTTCTCTCGCAGTTATATCTTCGGGTAATTATACTGTATATAAAATGCCTCTATTATACTATGTTTATACTATGTAACTATGTTTATACTATGGAGCGGCAGTACTTACCACACATTTTACAAGATCAGATGCTTGTCAGTGGTGCTCAGGATCTGTAAATCATTCGCCATCATCCTCAGTCATCTCTTTACTCTGTGAAAAGTGAAATCTTATGTAGTGTAACAGTCTACCGATAGCAAGGAGCTAACCATGTCCCTTTAGTGGCTCACGTTATTTTATTAGAATGCGTTATTTGCTTTCCGTGCCTTTCTGAATACAGACACCAACCCATCCCTGAACTTCACATCTCCTGCACAGACTGGAGCATAATGTTTATTTCCATGATCTGCCATTTTCGCTGTTGTCCTTGCTTGTTTCTTCACTATACCTGCAGAACTTCTGATGATTCGGCTGGCGGCTGGTCTAGAACATGGGCGGTATAGGCAAATGTTGGAGGCGTAGCTATTAGCGATCCCGACTGTTACATCACAATCGGTGTTATGTTCTGATTGTCCTATTTTCCAGTGGTCTTTTTTTTCCCTGAGATTTACATAAGAAGGAGGAAGCAATGGTGTTTGAGGCTCACGGTATGTTATTTCCATGTACAGAACTCTTATTATTCAACTATGCCAAGGTAAATACAGTTTTCCATTCTATGGCACCTTTAAGTTTTAGTTATATTATTATGTGCATTTGTGATTGTTTGATTGATTCATTGATTGATTGATTCATTCATGCCTAGCTTCAATTTATATTTAATTTTAGTTTTAGTAATTTTACTACTTCATTTATTACAGGTAACATTTCTCATGAATTCATTTATCTTATCGGTTATCTTTTATTTTGTTTTATCAGCTTCATTTTAATGACCAAAATGCATTTTAATAGTTTATTATTATTATTATTATTATTATTATTATTATTATTATTATTATTATTATTATTATTATTATTATCATCATTATTATTATTATTATCTTTTTAACAATGACAACACTATCATTTATATGAAAAAAAAAAAAACACCAAGTCCACCACACACCACCGGTGCACGCGTGCATTAGTATGCGCATGTGAACGCAGTGAGAAAAGATGCAATTAGCAGATGAGACAACAACAGGCCTCGGCGAGGAGAGCGACTGATATCAAAGATGCTGTAAACAGTAAACACGTCTCCCTCGGAGGTGATGGTGAACGATGGCATGTTGTGCTCTTCCAGGGGCAGCTCACAAAATCAATGCATGTGGTCTTTGCTGTTTACTTCCAGAGTGTCGACTTGCTCCCATATGTCTGGAAGATGCAAGATGCTCAACTTTAATACTTATGATGCAATTCAAATAGTGTTCAGGACCACCTAGCGAGATTGAACAGCATGAGTGGCATCTACACATCCACACACACACACACACACACACACACATCGATAATAAACCAAACAGAGCTGGCAAATGTGCTGCAGCCCCCAAGTGAATCTGTCTCCTCCTAGGCTACATAAGGTGAGCATTTCTCAAATGCTGGTTCTCATTCGCTCAATTTCTCCAGCGCACTGTGGCAGCAGCAGTAATCTGCCCTAGAGACAGAAACACACACACACGTACACACACACACGTACACACACACACACACACACACACACACACACACACACACACACACACACGCGTACACATAAACAGAGCACTACACCACATGGTGTGGGATCCACCTGATGGATATCTCTGCGGTCAGCGTTAAATCCAGCACTAACTGTGGCTCTCTGGGCCTTTGATTGGCACATATCAGATCAGAGAAAACAAATGAACTGTGCAGCCTTCAGTCCTTCAGTACAGACAGCAGCTCTTCAAAGCTGTTCCTGCACAGCTGCTGTTTTCTGTCAGTCTGTTCATCAACAGCAACTGGGAATGATTCAGTTGCATTGTAATGTTGACTGAAAAGCTTTTTCTTAGACATATTTAAATGCAGCACCTCGCTAAATCCAGGCAATCAAACATCCACACACACACATTTCAAATGCTCTTTTCCTTGTACATGTAGAATTACCCTCTATTTATACAGGATCATGGAATCATTTATACAGGATCATCCTTGTGCAAAACTAATCAGCATCATACCTGCCTTAATTTTCACTCCAATATATTCCTCCCATCTCTCTCTCTCTCTCTCTGTCTCTCTCTCGCTCTCTCATGAAATATCGTGAAAAAGTTTTTTTCTTTTTTTCACAAATTTCAAAAAGTGAAACTTTCATATACACTGAACAAAATTATAAACGCAACACTTTTGTTTTTGCTCCCATGAACTCAAAAATCTAAGACCTTTTCTATGTACACAAAAGGCCTAAATATTGTTCACAAATCTGTCTAAATCTGTGTTAGTGAGCACTTCTCCTTTGCCGAGATACTCCATCCACCTCACAGGTGTGGCATATCAAGATGCTGATTAGACAGCATGATTATTGCACAGGTGTACCTTAGGCTGGCCACAATAAAAGGCCACTCTAAAAAGTGCAGTTTAACTGTATTGGGGCGGTCCAGTGGGGTCTGAAAACCAGTCAGTATCTGGTGTGACCACCATTTGCTTCACGCAGTGCAACACATCTCCTTCGCATAGAGCTGATCAGGTTGTTGATTTTGGCCTGTGGGATGTTGGTCCTCTCCTCTTCAATGGCTGTGTGAAGTTGCTGGATATTGGCAGGAACTGGAGCACGCTGTCGTATACGCCGATCCAGAGTATCCCAAACATGCTCAATGGGTGACATGTCCGGTGAGTATGCTGGCCATGCAAGAACTGGGATGTTTTCAGCTTCCAGGAATTGTGTACAGATCCTTGCAACATGGTGCCGTGCATTATCATGCTGCAACATGAGGTGATGGGCCTCAGGATCTCGTCACGGTATCTCTGTGCATTCAAAATGCCATCAATAAAATGCACCTGTGTTCGTTGTCCATAACATACGCCTGCCCATATCCTAACCCCACCGCCACCATAGGCCACTCGATCCACAACGTTGACATCAGCAAACCACTCACCCACACAATGCCATACACGCTGTCTGCCATCTGCCCTGTACAGTGAAAACTGGGATTCATCCGTGAAAAGAACACCTCTCCAAAGTGCTAGATGCCATCGAATGTGAGCATTTGCCCACTCGAATTGGTTACGATGACGAACTGCAGTCAGGTCGAGACCCCGATGAGGACAACGAGCATGCAGATGAGACAGTTCCCTGAGACAGTTTCTGACAGTTTGTGCAGAAATTCTTTTTTTTTTTTTTCTCAGTTGTCCGGGTGGCTGGTCTCAGATGATCTTGGAGGTAAAGATGCTGGATGTGGAGGTCCTGGGCTGGTGTGGTTTCACGTGGTCTGCTGTTGTGAGGCTGGTTGGATGTACTGCCAAATTCTCTGAAACTCCTTTGGAGACGGCTTATGGTAGAGAAATGAACATTCAATTCAAAGGAAACATCTCTGGTGGACATTCCTGCAGTCAACATGCCAATTGCACGCTCCCTCAAAACTTATGACATCTGTGGCATTGTGCTGTGTTATAAAACTGCACATTTTAGAGTGGCATTTTAATGTGGCCAGCCTAAGGCACACCTGTGCAATAATCATGCTGTCTAATCAGCCTCTTGATATGCCACACCTGTGAGTTGGATGGATTATCTTGGCAAAGGAGAAGTGCTCACTAACACAAATTTAGACAGATTTGTGAGCAATATTTGAGAGAAATAGGCCTTTTGTGTACATAGAAAAAGTCTTAGACCTATGAGTTCAGCTCATGAAAAATGGGGGCAAAAACAAAAGTGTTGAGTTCATAATTTTGTTCAGTGTATATTCTAGATTCATTACATGTAAAGTAAAACATTTCAAACATTTATTTTTATTTGTTTTAATTTTGATGATTAGACCTTACAGCTCATGAAAGTCAAAAATGCAGTATCTCAAAATATTAGAATATTTACATTTGAGTTTTTGAGTACAGTATAAATTCCAGGTATCTCTTGTTCTTTGAAACCACAAAAATGGGGAAGACTGCTGACTTGGCAACGGTCCAGAAGACAATAATTCAATTTTATAGCACTTTTTACGATACAAATCGTTGCAAAGCAGCTTTACAGGACATAACAAAGAGGGTAAGTCACAGAAGGTCATTACTGAAAGGGGTGGCTGTTCACAGAGTGCTGTATCAAAGCATATTAAATGCAAAGTTGACTGGAAGGAAGAAATTGGGTAGGAAAAGGTGCACAAGGATGGATCAGCATATTTAAACTTCATGCAGATGCATTCTGTAGTTAAAAATACTAGTTACACTAGTTAAAATACTAGTTAGCTGTACTTAACAGATGTCATAGACATTGTTAGATCCTAAAAAAACTATATAGAATATAGGACAGATATATCCATCCATCTGTTTTCAAATCTACATCATTTACATATCACAACATCGATGTCTGTCAGAAAGCAACATGCACAATTCACAGCAGTACAGTAGAGGTTCCCTGCTTCTCGTAAATACTATTGTCAATTGTGAAAACAGATGAATCGTAAAGTAATAATTATATATTTCTTAGCCAGAAAGTGTTAAGTGATTGATGTTGATGAGTGTATTATTTGGATGTTTTTAGTTGTAATATGCCATTTTTGACGGACGTGATGTGCGTAAGTGGTGAACAGTTTTATCTTTTGGGTAATAGTAAAATGCGCTGGAGATGTTCGAAAGCCTTTTTACATAGCTCATTATACTTATTTTACAGAATTAAGTTTATTTTGTGGCTTAAATAAATGGCATGTAATTTGGAGACCGACATGTTTGGCTTGTCAAAAATCTTTCAGTTGAACACATGAAATTGCAGATCATGTTGTAAATGATAGTGGAAATCACAGAAGACACTTCCATGACTGTTTCTCAACATACTTATATACACTTTGAAAAATTGTTTACTTTGTAAAAATGTCAAATTGAAAGTTAATATAAGTAAAGTTTGTATATTTTAAGTGGACTACATTGCAACTTCATCATTACAAATGTGTAACTTCAAACATTTAAATACATGACGCACAAGTTATACATATGAAGACATACTAATTACATTAAGTCCATTATATTAAATAAGTGGGTTGTAGCATTTGGACCAATCAGACACACATTTGTTCATTAGATTTAACAAATCAATTATTCATTAGATTAACAAACAATCACAGACCCCTCACCCAATACTAGACTCGGTGCCTACACTGTATGTCTGTGAACGATCTCCTGGCCAGGACACCTCAGCCAGATAAGATAAACTTTATGACCTAAAAGTATGTAGAGAGAATCTTCCTCCCTATTCAATTATTTCTAAAACCGACACATACTGCTATAGGAAAAGACTTCTTTCATTAATTCATAGACAATTTTTCCTATCATGCATATCCCCCTGTCTTTGTGTATGATTACTACCTCCTTGTATATGGTTTTGTGTATTGTATACTGTTTTATGCATGCTTATGATAGAACCACTCTTCCATGTAACCTTACCTATGCCATGTTCAGTATCTATGAATTTGTCTTTGGATGATCTAATTGAGAGTGAATATTACATATTGATACCTATGCAACATATTAGTGTCCTAAGAATCTTTAGTAGTTTTTGCATTAACCCCAGGCAAATTACATATTGCATATTACATATTACATGACCTCTATAGCAGATAAAGCTCTCACATCAGTGACCCACCCCCAGTCTGCGGTTCTTTTAGATCCTAAGAGAATGAGGAGGATGTGAGCTCCTCAGAGACCCTTAAGTTTTTGCGCCAGGCTTTGCAGCCTTGACTTTCCATTCAACAAAAGATCCTCGGATCTCAGCAGATCTCTTTCTTAGCTCTTTTTTTCACTTTCTACCTGGCAAGAAACTCCCAATCACCACCAAGCCAGAATAACATCTTTTGGAGTTCATCACCCTTCAAACCCGGAAGAACTTGAAGAACTCCCCAACCACCAAACCTTCAAACCATCAGAACTTTAATCCGAGACTGCATCCGGACACTTGTTCAAAAACCAAGGCAATGCAAGTATCGTACATTTAACTAAACAGTTGGGTTTAGTATTAGCGGTAGACCTCGTTGTAAAACAGCACTGATGGTTTTTAACTCTGGTGGTTCTGACTCATTTTTCCATAACCGCAGTCTCTGGTTTCTCTATCTTCTTCATTCATCCACTTTAGCTCCCCCTTTGTATGTATGCATTGATTGTATATTTATTTGTTTGATTGTTTAGATTAGTTATGTATGTTAGAGTTTAGTTAATAAAAGTTGTGTGCACCAATTACATGAGTTTCTGGTTCTGCCTTGCAAATGAATGTCTCTTTACGATTTTGACCCTCGCTACATGCTCTAATGCATTAATAGGAAAGTATTTTCTGTGGCCATGGAAATATCCTTTCTTAGAGTTGATATGAACTTACACTGAATGTTCGCTGGATGAAAAGATCAGCTGATGGCAATTTAATTCTGCTACAGTTATTACTGTCAGCCGATATAAATAATTGTAATTAATCATAATTAATTGTAATTATTTACATACATTTCCCTTTTGAGCTAATTTTCTACAGGGTAAAACAACACTTTAAAGTTCAGCTAATTGCATTTCATTTTAAACTATAATACATACTGACTTAATTGCAATGAACAGGCAATCAAGTGTCCGAAAACATTAAATTCAGTTTGCATTTAAGTATTGGATTACATATTGGATTACTAAATGGATTACATTTTATTTTGTGGTATCTTTGTCACAGTGCAATTACACAGATAAGTAGTAAGTAATATTAATTAACCATGTATTTACTGTAGGGTTTAGGTTAGTTGCTTGTAATTAATTAATTAATTTATGTATTTATTCATTTATTTATTTATTTACTGTTATTACAATAGTCAGTACGGTACATGTAACTTGTAACAAGGACACTATAAAATTAAGTGCAATTCTTTTCACAAAGTTATCTCTGACTTTATATATTCATATACAATTTAAAAAATCAGACAAGTAAGATTCAATCTCATGACCTCTGGCTTTTAAAGCAAGGAACAGCTTATAATCACTTGAGGGGCTGGAATCCTAAAATCGCTCTTTACTGATGATCCTCAATGATCCAAAGATGCCTGGTGTAAATGTACACTTCTAAAAATCCTCTTGAAAATCAAGGTTCACATTCCCTGGTCAAAGTTAGTCTATTTAAAACCCTCCTCATGTTTAACTCCTAACCTCAAAATCCTCTAAACTCATTCCAGCTCATTAACTCCCTTTGTAAAAAAAAAAAAAAAAAAAAAAAAAAAAACAGTAACGTCCATTAGTGCAACATGGGAACAGTGCTTCAGTGAGACCTATAAATAAAACGACTAGATTACTCGCGACACAATCAGGGTCTGAAAAGACCTCCTGGACAGTCAAAACTCCTTATTTAGATATAATAAAAAGCACAGTAGACGACATGGCCTAATTTCATCTGACGGTATTTTGAAAACATAATAAAACTGCAATTCCTCCTTGACTAGAAGGCCTCGGAGTGTTTCTTCTATCATCAGCAAGGTTATATAAGGGGAGCTTGATTTGAATAATACCCAAAGCTATTGAGCTTAGCGCTGCAATTGTAAAACTAGGATAGCGAAAGTTTCAAATGAAAAGGCTCTCCAGTAACACTCCTCAACTGTCGTGGGGCAAATCCCACATCAAACCCGTTTTGGCTTCCACAGAGGAGATTGCACTGGTGCCCATGTCAACATTGATGACAGTGCCACATGGAAAGTAATGTGTCCTGGGGAGCCACGTGCCATAAATGGGCACACAAACATGCCAGTTAGCCAGAGGCTTACTGAACAGAGTTTTATCTGCCAAGTGCCATTATACACATTACATCTTCGTCATTGTGTGTACAACTCACAGCTTGACTTGATGAATTATACATAATGTTGCACTTAAAAGGGTTTATGTAATAAATAAATAAGAGACATTAATACATGCTATACTGTATAAATATGACTGCCATGCCAATTATTATCCCTGAAGTGATTTATTGACTCTGTGTCAGTCGCTTGTTGAGTAATGATTAAACAGGCATCACAATGGGAACACTTTATAATAAGGTTTTATATCATAACATTAGATAAAGTATTAGTTAACATTAATGTACCATTCAAAAGAATATACTGTAAAATCATGAAATATTACAATTTAAAATAACTTTTTTTTTCTATTTTAATACATTGTAAAATGTAATTTATTCCTGTGATCAAAGCTGAATTAATCCAGCCTTCAGTGTCACATGATCTTTCAGTTCTAATATGCCGATTTTCTGCTCAAGAATCATTTATTATTATTATTATCAGTGTTGCAAACTATTGTGCTGCTTCATATATTTAATTATTCTTAAATAGGAAGTTCAAAAGAACAGCATTTATTTGAAAGAGAAATCATCTGTAATATTATAAATGACTTTACTGTCACTTTTGATTAATTTAACGCATGCATACTAAATAAAAATATTTAAAAAAAAATCTTAACTGACCCCAAACTTTTGATTGTGTATAATAAATATGAATGTATATCAATTTATAGGCCCTATACTGTACTGCATGTATGGGCAGTATATAATGTGTGTTTACATAACTGATGTTAACCTAGATTGATTAATGCTAAAAAAAAAAGTTTGTTAATAGGTCATGATACCTAATAAATTATTTACAAAGTTCTGGCATGAAACTCTAGATGGCACAGTCCGATAGGTCTAAATCAGTATGATCTAATGACATCATTATCACATGGCACAGCTGATTGGTTCTCTCCTGTATCTGTAGCCAATGAGCTCTCTGCTCAACATTCAAATACATGACTAGTCCTTGTTGTGGCAGTTTGCAGCGTGCTTCAGAAACCCTCCACCTTCCCCAGCTCCACCTGTATAGATCTGCTATGAGGTGATTAATGTATGCTATATGGGGGTTATTTCATGTATGTTACATGTGCAGCAGCAATATTACATACATGCTCACAGCAGCGTATTGTGGATGTATTGGCAGTAGCAAGTCTTGGTACTTGCTCTGCCACAGCAGCAGCGTGGCAGATCTATACCACCAAGACCAAATACATTAACATTGTCATCCCTCCGAGAGTTGATATGACTGAAATAATGTTAACAAATGAACTCTATAGTAGAGTGTTGCCAGTAAACTTTAAAGCTGATGTCTCATAGCCTAGTTGAATATTCAGAGGCAAATCATCTATGATTTCTCCAAAAAGTGTAAACACTACAGTTCTGTGACACTCATATCTGACATATCAACATCGGTTCAACCAGTGGTGTGATTTTGGACGTGGGACTTTGTTTGTGTCAGAACAATGATGGACTGGATGTTAAGAAACCTGATTGATTAAACAATATTATGTTATTCTGATTCTGGAAATCATGATTCAATTACAAAATGATTCTTGATTTACATTTTATTTATTTATTTATTTTTACCAATTTTGAATTACAAATTAATAATAAAACAAAACAATTATATGTTAACCCTCTGGTGCTCTTCAATAATTTTTGACCAGAAAAAAAGGTTTTAGATTTTTGTGATTCATGGTACAAAACTTGGTAAGGGTTTTGGCACTTGTTTGAAAAAATCTTGCACACATTTGTACTCCTTGTTATCAAAAATGACCGCAATGGAAATGAATGGGAAACAAATTTCATCTAGTGGAAATGTTTGGTACAGCAGCCAAACAAAATCTTACTGAAAACATTTTTTATTTATTCATTTATTTATATATATCAACCTCAAATTTGGAACACAGCTTGATTAGATTTATGGCTTTGATTTTCTCACAGCTTTAGAGTAAAACGTGCTTATGAAAAAAAAAATTAAAAATAAAAGGTCAAGAATTATTAAATAAATGCAGCTTCAAAACATACAGTACAAGCACATATAAAGTAATAAAGGAGAACAAAGAAACACATTACAAGCTAGAAACAAAGGGTGTTTTCATTATAAGAGTGATTTAATTATCTGAAAGTTTTCCAGACAAGTGCAGTGATGGATTTTTCTCTTTTTCTTAGCATTATTGCACAGATCTATTCATTTATAAGCAAATACATGGTTTGTCCCTAATCCTTAAAGCATAACTGTGTTTACATTAATTTCTTGTTCAATGTAATTGGCAGAATACAGCTAGTACATATGCAGAAAAAATAAAATAAAATAAATAAATAAAAATAAACTAAGCTCAGAATCGATTCATAAATTGTTGAAGAGAGAATTGCAATGCATTGGATAATCAATTCTTCCCCCACCTCTATTGTTTTTACTTTTGCGTTTGGTGCCGTCTGTCGCAGAGAAATGACACACTGCAGTTTTGAAGTAATAAACAGTCTCAAATTTATTGTAGCAACTCCTTACACCCCCAAGAGGAATAAAAACACTCCAAAGTGGAGCAAATTCACTCTAACCCCTTTGCCCCAAAAAAATCATATACTGCTAACTCCCAAAATGACTGCAATAAGACTCAGAGGACGTGGCAAATGGCCGTCTTTGCCGCTATCAGATTGGCCTTGCCGCTCTGTGCTTCGCCTCTGGGTTTTATTACTGCTGTGGCAGAGCTTTGAAATCAACTGAAGTCCACTTTGGCCAGAGAGAGAGCAGATAGGATCAGACCGGGCAGAGCTGGAGGAGGTCATAGTTGTATTAACCTGGGAAGGGATTAGCCAAGAACCACAGGGGGGATTCGCTGCCTGGAGGCCCCTCGAGGCAGGGTCCTCACAAGGTGGCCCGCACACGTCTCTGTGTGTGTGTGTGTGTGTGTGTGTGTGTGTGTGTGTGTGTGTGTGTGTGTGTGTGTGATACTAAGAGGATCTGGCCAACTAAAAGAAAGTTGTGAATTGGTGAGTGTGTGTTCCTGATAAGCAAATGCATACTCTATATACCCGTATTTGTGGCCCGTGTCGGTTATGGCGGCCCCTCTGAAACGCAACCACCTGAGATGTAGCCAATCTCTCTAGCTCTCTTATCAGAGATCAGTCTGTAGGATGTCAGCAAGTTTCTTCCACACACACACACACACACACACACACATAAACAAACACACACATAGAGCTGATGGAAAGGACCTGCTGCTCAGTGAGGGGCCAGTAAAGCTGTCTTTCTGTCTCTGATCTCTCCACAGGGCCCCAAGGGCCGCGGCAACAGGTCAGCACATCATACAAACTCACATCAGCTCTTTACAGCACAGATCAACAAACTTCATCCCGCCTACACAGGGCCGTTTGTAAAGATATTGACAGTAAATGCCAAAACCTCTGTCTATGGGAAATGTCTATATAGGAAACAAAATGAGACCTTATGTCCGGAAAATAAAATAAAATAAAATATTTATTGTAAAATATTATGTTCTGGTTATTGTCTGGTGATTGTTGTAATAAACCATTAAAAATTTAAAATTAATTTAAATGAAAAAATAAAAAAATAAAAAAATAAAAAATAATATATATATACTTGTTTTATTTCATTTAATTTCCAAGACAACAATTCTCATTTTTGTTTAGTTGAAGCTGAAGTACTAAACTAACTAAAACGAAATGAACTACAAACATTAAATAAATAAATAAATAAATAAATAATTGCAAAAATTACCTAAAATTAAAATAGAAAAAAAAAATCTAAATATTCACAAAAACTATAATAGTATATCAGTGATACTAAAATAACAAAGCTATAAATGTATTAAAAAATAAACAAAATCCAAACAATACATTGAAGTTTGATTATATTTTTTTTTTTTAAAAAAAAGTTAAATTATGAATTAATTTAAAAACAATAAATACAAAAATATTTTCCTGCATGATGATATTTAATCTGAACATTCATTCATTCATTCATTCATTTATTTATATTTCACTTGTCGACTAAAATATGAACATAACATGGAAACGTAAATGTAAACATAAATGTAATCTAGTAAACTAGAACCAGAGACACGCAAATACTAAAGTAGTAAATTACTTGTCCCTGCTTCTACTTGCTGGATGCAATGATATTTTCTCCACATATAGAAGAAAAGTGAATAGTGCAGCTGAGAGGTTCATGCAAAAGTATATCCAGAGCTTGAAACCCTACAGAGCACAAGCTGTAACTTCTTATCCTACAGTCTTCGCGTCAACTAACTGACAGTTCTAGAAATTCACAGCAGACGTAACAATGGCTTGAAGAAACTGTCTAAATGTATAAATGTGTTGAAGTCTCACTGTACAGGAGCATCAGTTTAGCTGTAAACAGTCCAGCTGATTAGATCTGTTGTTGCACTATATGAGATTCAGGGTGTCCTTCAGGGCGTAACAGTAAACGCAAGTCAAAACGACTAGAATTCAATAATCCTTTAAAATATTTAAAAATATTTGGTTATCTGCTGGGACAGTATATGTCGTCCGACATCGAAAATGAACAACCATACGTTACACGCCGTAGGCAGTTTACTGGCTCTACTAGCTGCCCCTGAAAAGGATCTAATTTTTTGAAAAAATACAAAACATCTCTGGTTCTAGAGAAGAAAATGCTAAGCGATTTGCATTTGACCTAGTTTGACTGTTTGGTTGAGTATATAAATTCACACTCTGTTGTGGTCATTAATATCACATCTTAAATGCAACACACTTGGCAGCAAACTTACAAAGGTACCCGAGTCAGTCGGGGACGCAGTAAAACACAGATGCATGGTGGCACACCAAAAATAATACGCTTTATCATTATGAATATGGAATAAACAATTGTATATGGTTAAAACCCGAGAAGGATTATTTGTATGCACTTTAGAAATCCGTAAGTACTGACTGCATTGCTATTCAGGGTGATCAAAAATTACAGTGTGGCTCCACTGACATTCTCTCAGTTCTTCAGGCATAATTGAGAATATTGCAGTGCATTAAGCATGTTCTATTTAAGATTATCCACGGCTGACCTTATGAATATCATTTAACATGTATATTTTGGGAGCCCAGAGCACATTTTAAAAGTGTAGTGTGCAGTTCTAGCACATTTAGTGAAGGTAACTGTCTGAATAAAACACCAGAGTCATTTTTATTCTGCAAAGTTTGCCTTCGCAGTTTGCAAAGTTGAGCAGTCATATAAAACCAACTATAGACATTAGCAATCGGTGTTGGGCAGTAACATCACTAAGATATGTAACTATATTTAGCTCCATTTCTCAGTAGCATTGGTAGTTTTAAAATCATGTGGATTTTCAGTAGCAAAAAATCTGGATACAGTGAATTATTTTCCTACGGTCAATTGAAACAAACATTACCTTCATTATGTTCACAACTCTTTGTTTTATGTCAATTTGGCAGTATTGTCTTTTGGCAGTAGCTAGTACAAGTAATGCTTTACATTTTGGCATTTACACATCAATAGCAGAGTTATTTCTTTTTTGTTGAATTTTGATATCAAAATCACTGCCTTTCAAATATCCTTTTTGAAAAATAAGTACATTTTAGAATACTTTTAAGAAGACTTATTACAGAAAAAAAATACACTTACGTTTGAACTGAATATAGCCTAATGTTTTCAGGCACTTAACTGAAAATGTATTACAGTTAACGTTTACATTAAATGAATAGTTGAGCTTTAGTGTGCTTTTGACCCACTAAAGTAGGACTCAACTATATATTTATATGTAATTTCATGCAGTTTCATAATTATTTTTATTTGCTTTGAAATATGTGTACTTCTGCATTTATGGTAAGAATTTGTGATGCATAATAGTATCTAAACAAGTATCTGTGGTCAAATATACAATCATTCATGGTAACTAATACATACTTAAAAGAAATTGTCATGTATTTAAATATGTTTATAGTTACATATTAATAAGCAGTTGTAATGATTAAGTTACAATATAGTGCATTTAAAATTCATTCATTTTAAATAAAAAAATTAATAAAACAAGAGTTCAAATTATTTATGATTATTAAACTACAGTATAATTATTCAATTACTTTACATGTGCTTTAGTGTTAGTCAACAAAAATAAACTGTACTTCTTAAAAGCTAAGCTTGGTTATAATGTACATCTATATATATATATATATTTAAGATGTGTAGTAAACTACTCTAACTACTGTAATGTAACTTGTCTTGTAACATCCCTCAACACTCCAAGTGATGTAATACAATAAATAGCGATACTTGTACTTAGATCATTACACAAGATTAGCTCACTTCCAGCGTAAAAGAAAACCTTGCATTTGAAACTTAACCCCTAATCTCAATTTTTCTCTTTGACGTAAATGCGTGTGATAGATATTCATTCATATTATCTACACAGCAGCCAGAGCTTAAATATTTCATTGGATTTCAAGGGTTTGACTTGTATTATTTATGGAGAAGTGGGTTGTGCATACTCTTGTGTAAAAAGTATCGTAAAATAAATATTGCCCCGCTGCTATAATGAACATTAAGCTTTAATGGCACCTAGCCATAGTAGAAAACATGTTATAGATACAACAGTACTCGAGCTTTCCTTTGAGAACTGCGACTCGTGGAAGACAACACTGTACATTAACTCGGAGAAGAGTGTATATATAATATTTATAACAGAGTAAATCAGAATATGGTTGTGCTACACTACAACAAACACAGCACAGATTAAATATGTATGTCACAGCTGAAGTTCAGTTAAGGCCATTGGCTTATTTCCCAAGCAAGACCATTTAATAAATCTAAATAAATTATAATTCCAGTAGCTACTCATTAATCTCTTCATTTGATTGGGAATATTGAGTGGCCTCTTCAAAGTGCATTTCTGCTCTACTAACCAAACTACAGCATTACACTCAGAAAACGTGATGCGACGGTCAACAGCTATCTGAGTACACAGTTAACTAATATATTCTCTTTTTATGATTTAATTAAGATTCAGTTTTGTTTAGTAGGCCCGGTCAGTCGAGGTTGAAGGGAAGCCCTTTCACAGCCACTCACAACATCTCTGTCCCTAGACAGCAGTGGCATTGTTGATATTTAGTGAAAGTTGTTCACATGGCCAGGAGGGACAAAGCACCTACACAGAGACCGGCTTGGTAAAAGCATTATGTCAGGTCTTGAAAATCAAGTGAAAATGGTTTCTTGTAATGACCTCTCCTACAGCAGAGAAAAGGATAAACTGAGACGTCAAGCTCAAGCAAAGCCACAGCTTGGACATTTTTATGATTTTACATAAGCATTACACGCATTAATGTTCTAGGTAATTTGTTAAAGGAGTAGTTCACTCAAAAATGAAAATTTACTCATCCTCTAATCTCAGCCTCAGACGTCACGCCCACGGACCGTTGGCTGAACGTCTGATGCATATGGCACACTTAGCTGGAAAAACACCAGGCTTGCGTTCAGCCCCGAAAAAAAACGGTGCAAAACGTTTATTAAACGGAAACGGTGGTGTGTTGAACACCTTGTTCTGATGACACAAGTGTTGCAACTATGGCAGCTGAGAAGGCCATTCTTTGTGTTCTTTTTGAAGAATTTTCAGAGCCTGATGAAATCAGAATAAATACATGTTTAATACTGCTGTCCCTTGCTGTCCAGAATAAAAGAGAACATCCCAATCGAGTGAAGGATTTGTGGAAACTGTGGTTCCTAATGATTGTGATCCAACATTTGCCTCACATTTCAGGATGAAAAGACAAACATTTCAGATGAAGGATAATCCACTTCTTACCTCCGAGACTGTGTTATGATCTATATGACCTTATTAGGCTTATCATTATTGCTGATCACTGTTGTTGTGCTATGATATTGTAATATTTACCACTATATAATCAGAGGAGCATAGAAACGTTTATGAAAGTGTCACCCACAATACAATAGCAAAATATACAAATATGTAGCATTTTTATGTTACATTAATCAGTGTCTAGCACACCTTCCTAAGGAAAGGATATGGACCAGAAGACATTGCGATTACTACATGATATTTAGACAGACGTAAAGAAGTTCCAGATCTATACTTATGCTCTTATTATTTCAGTTATTTTGCTTGTAATGTAAATAAACATTTGCAAACAATATACTTGCTCTTGTGAATTTATTTTGATGTTAATTACATTTACTTACAAATTCATCATCATCATGTAACATATGCTATGTTACTATAAAACTCTTACGGCAAACATGTCGGCAAACATGTCTTCTAATATCTTCAATTGTTGTGTATACCGAGCTGCAGCGAACACATATTAAATGACTTCACTTGGACCCATTGTGCAAGCCGTCTCTTTAATACCGCGTGGTTTATATACAAGTTGCTGCTGATTGGGCTGACATTTTTGACACACCCACCAAACAAGAGAAAACGTATCTCAAACCCTGTTGCACACCGTTTCCAGGAAACATGTCGGGTGTTTCTCAAACGGAAGGCTGCATCCTACAAAGGTTGCATATCTCGGCTGCCACGTCATCAAACGTCACTGAAGGCCATCTCAATCGGAAGGATCCTTGGAAGACAGCCTTCGTTTCGCGTCCTTCTTTCAGCTGAATTTGAAGGATTCATGGGATGTATCCTCCGCGACCTTCAGTCACCCACAATCCTTTGTACCCATTCCATTTCATGAAGATAAACTGACAAAAAACGAGTCAGTACTGAGCTTGTCTGAATTTATTATGAAATCTAAGACAAAAATAATGTTTTCGGACATGGTGAGTAAATTACTTACTAAACGCTAAACTGCCAATAATTTATGCCACAGGTAGATCATAGATGGCGGTTTTTCATTGTATTGCATTAATAGAAAGCCAAATAATATAAAGATTTGTAATACACATTTTTTTCCAAAACTAAGTTTTATTAGTGTTTTTGTGCCGTCATGGTAAGGGCAGGAACATATGTGACATAGCCATACGCATTTACTAGAGCGTCTCATTCTAGCGTTTATATGCCGAGTCTAGCCTACAAGACTCTGAAGGACTGAACTAGGAAGGACGCAGCCTCAGTAGGATCCCTTCACGAAAGAAGAAAGCCGTCGTGTTTACAACTGTGACGACGAGCGCTTATCAGGATCAAATAAAGGCTTTATTTTCAAAAGTATGTGAAATATTTCAAGTTAGAATCAAGGCATATAATCGTTAAAATACGTCCGAGAGTTTTACACACCGGTCTGTTATTGTGGCGATATTTCCATGCCCCAAAATGCAGAGTGAAATGAACTGTGATTGGTTGTTTGACATGTCGGTCAAATGGCCTCATGGGCGGGCCTTGGCCAATGAAAGGCTGCCATGGATTTCAGACCTTCAGTCGTCAGTCTGAAGGTCCGGCTACACGAGACTACTTATCCTCAGGCCATTCAAGATGCAGATGAGTCTGTTTCTTTAGCAGAAATGTAGCATTACATCACTTGCTCACCAGTGGATCCTCTGCAGTGAATGGGTGCCGTCAGAATGAGAGTCCAGACAGCTGATGAAAACATCACAATAATCCACAAGTAATCCACACCACTCCAGTCCATTAATTAACATCTTGTGAAGCGAAAATCTACATGTTTGTAAGAACCAAATAATCATTAAGGTGTTTTAACTTTAAACTGTTGCTTCTGGACAAAATATGAGTCAATAATACATAATTTTGCTTCCTTCAGCGAAAAAGTCCATCTCCTGTAGTCCTTTTACATCAAAATCCAGTCACATATTGCTTTAGATCTGTTTTCTCTTGTAAACAGCGCTTGAACTATGCAGATTTCTCTGCTGATTCAAAAGAGTCAACATTTTCAATGAAGAAAGCAGTGTTAATTGATGGTCTGGGGTGGTTTGAATTACTTATCAGCGGTTTTGACTCTCATTCTGACGACACCCATACATTTTAAGTAAATTTTCAGCTTTTTTGTTGTTGTTGTTTTGTCAACTATTCCTTTAAAATTAGTTAATGTTTTAAATACTATTGCATAATGAACAGTAGGACTTTACAATGAGGTTCTAGTTTTTTTTTTTTTTCATAGATAATATAAACTAACAATAAAAAAAATACCTCTAAAGCATGTATTAATCTTATAGTTAGTGTTAATTTCAATATTTACTAACACATTATTAAAAACAAAAAGTCTAAAAACATGATTTAATGGACCCAAGATAACATTAACTAATGATGAACAGTTGTATTTTATTTTTTTTTTATCAACTAACTATAACAAAGATGAATGAATATGGTTGCTTGTTGTTTGTTAATGTTAACTATGGGACCTTATTTTAAAAGGTTACTGAATTTGGTAATCAAGTGTTATTTTAAACATAAGATTGATAGCACCGTCCTGCATCATATGTACTAAATGAAATGTTTCTTACTAATTTTGAAGTGTTGATGCTACACTTTTCACACTTCCTCTCAAAATATGATGTGCATTTCAATTAAGCATTTTTGCTGTTGAGGTGTGAAGTGAAGAAGTCTCATATTATTCCTTAATCATCAGAAAAAACTGCCAAAAAGACATGAGTCCCATCTTCCTCTGAGCCAGGTTACAACTATTTGTTCAATTCCTAGCATATTTTCACATGTATGACATTATGGTATGGCTAATCCTGGTTAGAATTATGGTCAGTAACAGATGAAAATGCAATCATGACCCAGTTGGTTTTCTGCTACATCTGTCAGTGTTTTAATACATCCAAAAAGTAAAGGTAAATTACAGAAAAAAATATTACATTATATTACAGAAAAAAAAATATATAAAAAAAAATATATAAGAATATATAGAATATATATACACCTCTCATCATTATCCTCTTAATTCCCTCACGTGAGCAATTATTTGTTGATAATAATGATAAAGCCCTGCCAGTAAAGTCAGGATGTGATCTCAAGATCACATCTGTTGCTTGTGTCGCTTTCACGTGTCATTTGCCAGGTAAAACGAGTGGAGTTTTACTGCCAGACCCGCCGAGTTAATATCTGAGGGCCATTAGCATAAACGCTAATGAATAAAAGTAGCCAACCAGGGAATGAGTTAAATGACCTTAAGCCTCCAATCTTTCCTCTGGTCAGAAAGTGTGAGCAAAAAGAAGAACATAAAAGTAGAAACTGAGCGAGAAAGATCGATACGCCTTTACGCCATTACTTGCCAGGTTAATGCTAGCGTTATCAATCAAGCGCACTGGCTTCCTAAACCACAATGAATACAGATCAAGCCACCAAATAATGTGCACACATAAACACGCTATTCTTTGGCAGATTGTCCCTCTTCCTCCCCCATCAAGTGTCTTCCAGGAAGACGGACACGGGAGGAGGAGAGATGGCTTCATGTCTACTGGTGTGGATAATTGAATGTTGGAGCGTTCTTTCTGTCCTGTCTTTGTTGTTCAATCAATATCCAGCTCCCACAGGAGCTAATCTGTATTAGCAGAATTAGCTGCTCACAAACCCAAGATGCCTGAGCCCCTTTGGACGACGTGTGGAGCAGACGTTCATGTCAGCTATCTATCTCCTCACAAAGTGTATAAAGGCTGAGACCGAGGCTAATGATTAGCGTGTCGATCGACAGAGCGAATGAAATGATGGCCCTTGAATGCACAATGGGATGGTAAGGTGAGAACTCACTGGGCTGGAGTAGGTGCCACTTTTGTTCTTTGTACTTTTGTACTTTCATGACACTTCCGGGCCCCAGCTTGATAAAATGACCAGCATAGTTGTTTTTATGTAAATTAAGCATGTGGTTAAAATTGAAATGAATTAAAGTTAATATATATATATATATATATATATATATATATATATATATATATATATATATATATATATATAACCTGGTCTCACATAACAGGTTGTATAATTGGTTATAGATAGGGATGTGCAATATATCAGTACCATCATTTATCAGCCACTATTAGAGATTTATTTATTTATTTACAGGTGCTGGTCATATAATTAGAATATCATCAAAAAGTTGATTTATTTCCCTAATTCCATTCAAAAAGTGAAACTTGTATATTATATCCATTCATTACACACAGACTGATATATTTCAAATGTTTATTTCTTTTAATTTTGATGATTAGAGCTTACAGCTCATGAAAGTCAAAAATCAGTATCTCAAAATATTAGAATATTACTTAAGACCAATACAAAGAAAGGATTTTTAGAAATCTTGGCCAACTGAAAAGTATGAAAATTAAAAGTATGAGCATGTACAGCACTCAGTACTTAGTTGGGGCTCCTTTTGCCTGAATTACTGCAGCAATGCGGCGTGGCATGGAGTCGAGAGCCCAGGTTGCTCTGATAGTGGCCTTCAGCTCTTCTGCATTGTTGGGTCTGGTGTCTCTCATCTTCCTCTTGACAATACCCCATAGATTCTCTCTGGGGTTCAGGTCAGACGAGTTTGCTGGCCAATCAAGCACAGTAACACTATGGCCATTGAACCAGCTTTTGGTACCTTTGGCAGTGTGGGCAGGTGCCAAGTCCTGCTGGAAAATGAAATTAGCATCTCCATAAAGCTTGTCAACAGAAGGAAGCATGAAGTGCTCTAAAATTTCCTGGTAGATGGCTGCGTTGACTGTGGACATCAGAAAACACAGTGGACCAACATGAGCAGATGACATGGCACCCCAAATCATCACAGACTGTGGAAACTTCACACTGGACTTCAAGCAACTTGGATTCTGATCCTCTCCACTCTTCCTCCAGACTCTGGGACCTTGATTTCCAAATGAAATCTGAAAAGAGGACTTTGGACCACTGAGCAACAGTCCAGTTATTTTTCTCCACAGCCCAGGTAAGATGCTTCTGACGTTGTCTCTGGTTCAGAAGTGGATTGGTAGCCCTTTTCCTGAAGACGTCTGAGCGTGGTGACTCTTGATGCACTGACTCCAGCTTCAGTCCACTCCTTGTGAAGCTCTCACAAGTGTTTGAATTGGCTTTGCTTGACTGTATTCTCAAGCTTGCGGTCATCCCTGTTGCTTGTGCACCTTTTCCTACCCAAATTCTTCCTTCCAGTCAACTTTGCATTTAATATGCTTTGATACAGCACTCTGTAAACAGCCACACCTTTCAGTAATGACCCTCTGTGACTTAACCTCTTTGTGGAGGGTGTCAATGTTCGTCTTCTGGATCATTGCCAAGTCAGCAGTCTTCCCCATTATTGTGGTTTCAAAGAACAAAAGATACCCAGAATTTATACTGTAAGGATGGTAATTTATTTAAACTCAAATGTAAATATTCTAATATTTTGAGATACTGATTTTTGACTTTCATGAGCTGTAAGCTCTAATCATCAAAATTAAAAGAAATAAACATTTGAAATATATCAGTCTGTGTGTAATGAATGAATATAATATACAAGTTTTACTTTTTGAATGGAATTAGTGAAATAAATCAACTTTTTGATGATATTCTAATTATATGACCAGCACCTGTATGCAATGGATATGCATGCTCAGGTAATTTAGATTTACCTTAATGTTCATTTAAATTTAAATTTTAAAATGCTAATAATTTATTAACAATGTTAAATATAATATTTAGCAAATCTCAAAATGAATATCCTTTTTCATATTTAAATGTAAATAATGTATAAACCACAACTAAAAATTAAAAGTTACAAGTAAAATCAAGCCTGTTGAGTTTTTCATAAAATATAATATTAATAAACTAGCTTTAAAAATAACAGAAAGTATTTTAAGTATTAAGTATAATATAAAATATAAATAAGTTTCAATGTTTGATTAATAAATAAGTAAATGTTCATATTATATCATCCATTTATAGATGACTTAATCTTCACGGATGTTGTCAGGATCAAAACATTTTGAAGCTATTCCAAAAAAAAAAGGTAAAGATAGAAACAAAATAAAATAAAGTTTTTTTTTTTACTTAATTAAAAGAGAAAGAGAGAACAATACATATCCATAAAAATGCAACAGTAAAGATTTATTTACATTAATATAATAAGCTGAGTTAAAAAGAATCAGACAAATTATTATTGACTTGTTTGTTATTATTATTATTATTATTATTATTATTATTATTATTATTATTATTATTATTATTATTATTATTATTATTATTATTATTATTATTATTATTATTATTATTATTTGTAATAGGAAGTTTGTTGTAGCTTGGTTGGGGCGGGTTTAAGAATGTAAAAATACAGTTTCTGTACAAATAATAGCATTTGTCTTTGGTAGAATTGCAATATTAGTTTATCGGTTATTGACCATAACATGAAACAGCTTATGGACCAGAATTTAAATATCAATGCATCTCTAGATATAGACTTTTGTTTGTATGTCTGATTTTTAAAAAAACGTCTCAAATGCTTGCATGGCTACATTATTCACATTTCTGATTATCCATAAAGGCGTCACTCTTAAAATCAAACAGTCCCTGCTGTAGATGTTCTTCCTGTGGCAACTGAGTTAATTGAACCTTTTCCACCAATACTGATCCAATTTCACAGTGGCATCACTGAATCCATTCACAGCTCATCAGTTACAGACCGGCTTCATCTGCCTACTGCACAAACACAGACACAATCATCTGCTGATGACCTGCGCCACTCCAGGGCCGTCAAATGCCCAGCTCAATCATAACCCACCAGACCTCTCACCCTGGCCGCAGCCCTTTCCATGTACATCAACCTGGCAAAATGTTCAGGTCAATCAAAACCAGCACCACCTGCCACCTGACCGCTTTCGCTGCCCCGCACTGTGGCCCGCTGGAACTCAGCAAATAAGGCCTGTGTTATACACTCTCAGAAAAAAAGGTACAAATCTGTCAAAGGGGCAGTACCCTTTCTAAAGGGACACTTTTGTACCTTTTTTACCGCTAAAGAGTGCATATTAGTACCTAAATGGAATGTATGAGTAGCTAAAGTGTATACAATAGCAACTTTTGAAAGTGTGCCGCCCCAGTGACAGCTTTTATACCTTTTTTTGTGTACCTTTCAGATTGGAATATCCTACTTTTGATATGAACAAACAGGTAAAAACCATCTTTACTCATAAAAAAACAAACAAACCCATCCATACCATTCTCAAAATGTCAATACACATTTAACACACTTAAAGGGGTCATATAATGCCATTTTTGTACAAGCTAATATGATTCTTTAGGGTCTAAATTGAAAGTTTGCAATATACTTTAATTAAAAATTCTCATTAGTATTGTAAGAAAACACTCATGTTACCTGCTCAAAAACAGCTCTGTTTTCAGCACACCGTTTTAGTGTGTGTTTTTAAATGCTAGTGAGCTTTGCTCGCCCCGCCCCTCTGTTCTGTGGGGCGTTTTTGACACAACACACGTGGAGTGTTGCCTTGACAACAGTTGAGGGTATATTTTGAAGAATGGCAGTAAATATGTGATCAGATAACATAACTTATTCTAGCATAATATTGAAAAACATCAATTAGAGTATTTATAGTCTTGGATCATATGCATTTGCAGGATGTAAACAGTATTTTGCAGGTATTGTGTTACCATTAATTTTCATGCAGTTATAACTGTTTTTTATTTATTTACATTTTTTACATTACTTCTTAACAGACACCGTTATAAACCATCTACAAAAGTAAGCTTAGTGTAGTGTTATCATGTTAACTTTAATACCTGCGTACACAGTTCGTAATAACACAATAACCACAACGTTTTGTTCATTATAAACGTGGGATTATTGATTATATTGAGAACGTCATAAATAGAAAACATGCATGTACCCTGAATGTAAACATTAGCCACATACATCGTGAAGCGTGCTAGCGATTTGCAAAGATTAATATAAAGATTAATATAAAGGTTAATTAAACGTTACACTCACTTCTTCTGGAGGTTCAGCAGGAACACGAATAGTTGGTACCGATCCTTTTTTCAGGAGCAGCTTCTTAGCAAAACCAGCTTTATACTGACCTTCATTTATAAAGCAGTCTGGTGAAAAATGATTCGCGCAAACATGAAAACATTGACGTTGCTCGTGGGGAATATTCAGCGGTTCGGACTTAGGAACATCAAAATGACTGCTGTGTTCATTATTGCACCCGAGAACAGAACACCACAATCGCTTAGAAGCCATTCTGCTCATAGACAGCTCCAGCGTATATCAACAATGACGCGCGGACTATGATTGACAGCTCGCTCACGAGCAAGGGCGGGTCTGTGTTGAAACACTGCTGTCAATCAACCATCGTGGGAGGGGCGTCCGACCGTGTGACGTCACACGGTCGAACGGCTTGATTTGAGACAGGGTAAAACAAATAAGGAGATAAAAAAAAAAAAACACTGGATGGATTTTTATAATTTTATGATGGTTGTGTACAGGCACTGCTAACACACATTTCAGTGCAATCAACTTGTAAAAGTGCATGTACCATTATATGACCCCTTTAACAATAACAATGGGTTTAATAGTACTGCCAGTGTTTTATATATTATAGTTTTTATGAAAATGTTAAGTACGATTTTATTTGTTTATATTTGTTTATAGTTTATATTATATTATATTATATGTATATGTTTTCATTTTCATTTGAAAGTTTGGTTTCACTTTATTTTGATGGTCCCTTTAACACATTCTATTGACTATAAGTAATGTTGCACCTACATTTCCACTAACTCTCATTAGAGTGTTAGTAGTGTATTAGTTGACTGGTAGGGTTAGGGTTAGATTAAGTTGACACGATCTTGCAAAGTTACATATAGTCAGTAGAATATCTGTTGGGAGACCAACACAATAAGGAGTTAGTAGATATGAAGCAGACAGTCTACTAATACTCTTATGAGAGTTTGTTGACATGTAGTTGCAACATTACTTAGTGTCAACAGAATGTTCAAAAGGGACCATCAAAATAAAGTGTTACCGAAAGTTTTAGTAATTTTAGTTTAGTAATTTTGTTACGCTTTTAGTTGACAACTAAATCTGTTCATTTTTGAACATAGATTTTAGTTTATTTAGTTTTAGATATTTTAGTACATGCAGCTTTTTATATTTTGTTTTATGTCAATACATTTTTATTTAATTTATATATATATATATATATATATATATATATATATATATATATATTTTTTTTTTTTTTTTTAGGGGGTGTTTATGAGTTTTCAACAAAAAAATGGGGGAAAAAAATGTTTTTAGTTTTTATGCACATAAGTTTTGGAGTATGTTTTTTAAAATAATACCATTATTGTCTCCATGTAAACTATAAAAACATGAATTTGCAGAAACGGTTCATGTTCAGTCTGTAGGAATTCATATGTGTCCAGGCGCATAGTGACATCGCCAACTAGTAGCCAGATATCCATAATACAGCATTTTTAGTCATTTTCGTGGATCCATGTGAACGAGGATTGTTTTGACAAAAGTGTTGCCCATGCATGAAACTTTTCAAAAATGCAAAGGCAAAACATTTTCGCTTTTAGTACAATCATTGTTGTGTAAACATACCATATGTAAACATGCCTAAACAACCAGGGTATCTTCCGTTCCGTATCAATCGTTTTTTAAATTTAATATTAAAAACAGAAAAATAAGAAAATGGTTCCTTTTTTCGTTTTTCAATTAAAAAAAAAAACAAAAAAACGAAAAAACAAGAATTATGCTTGGTTTTCCGTTTTTACGCTCCTGGTTAGAAAATGAATTAACGACTTTAATATCCCACCTCTGCATGTGGGCGGGAATAAAACGCCCCCTTTCAATGAATTTATTCACATCTGTACTCATAGCTACCTCCTAGCCTACAACTTTGGCACATCGCCTGTTTTATTGAGCTGTTTTATTGAGTTTTGGACAAGAGATGAAGTTGAAATGATATAGATATGTAAAGATGTGCCATTATTTCATATCAGTGTAGTATATGGTCTGTTATTCTATTTTTTTTTTATTATAATTGGTTTTCATTGTTATATTTTAGAGGTAATGTTAGACTTTAGCCATTTGTTAGTGATGAAAGTTGCAAGAAATGCGTTACGAATTATACAACTGTAGCAGCAGGACTGTTTTCTGCTGCGCAGAACTGCTGAAGAACTAATGACAGCACGGTTTAATGTTTGGTTGACGGTCCGTGTACCTTCGGATAATTCGTTTTTTGATTTAATATTGAAATCTGAAAAATGAAAAAAACGCCACATTTTTCGTTTTTCATTTGTTCAAACAAAACGAAAAATCAAGAATTCGGCTTCATTTTTCGTTTTTACTTTCAGGGACAGAAAACGGATAAACTACTTGAATATTCGATCTCTACAAGTGGGCGGAGTGAAACGCCCCTCTCCGCTGATTGGTCAACCAAACATTACAACATAATAATAGTCATAAAAAGACATAATAAAAGTCCTCCGCTACTATGTATTCTTAACGTGTTTATTTCTACTACATTAGCTCTCTTTCTCTTCAAAAAACAGCCAGGTTAAGGAATGGCTTGACACAAACCATACCGAGGCAGAGCCTAGACAGAGATTTCTTTTGTGTAGGCTTAAATTCTGCAACCTACCCCTGAAATATTAGTTTATCTCATAAATATTAATTTACTTTGTACCTGCACTCACAACTATCTACTAGCCTACATCTTTGGCACGGCCGCCTGATTTATTATAAAAACAATAGAACCCTGCCCAAAACACAATAGAAAATGTAATGGTTTTAATGGTTACGATGGGAATTGTATTGGTGTTAATGGAAACTATAATGGTGTCTACTGGTATGTGATGGATTCTATTGGATGCTAAATCCTGTTGGAAAAATGCCCAAAACACACTACAAAATGGAATTTTGTAATGGTTTTACTGGAAAAAGCTAATGGTTCATAATGGTATTTTAATGGAAACCACTGGAATTTCTGTGATGGTTTCTAATGGGCTTCTATTGTTTGTTTTGTTTTTTAGTAGGGCACCTATTAAAATCTGTGTGGCAAAACTGCGCAACGTATCGGAAGCCAAACAACCCAAAAGTGGGACGAAACAGTGCGTCATAGGCGTGGCTCGACCGACTCCACAGCGCAGGGAGGACGTGTTTGCTAGCGCCACCGAACTGACAGCGCAGCGCGAACATAAGAAGTTCGTGTTTTTCCCTGCACGTTAACATAATGAAGATCAGTATTAAGTTATTACATTTCCCCTTTGGTTATTATCTTTCTTTTGCTTAATATCTCTCATAGTGTTAGCTACTTTGAAGCACATATAGGCTATATTTAGTAGCCACATGTTCAAAGCAGAAACTTCCATTGACCTCATAGAATTAAAAATGTTTTATGGTTTCATTCATCAAGCCATATTTTAAGTAAAATTTACTGTTATTTTTCTGCCAGGACATTATCCATTAATTTGACCTTACAAATTAACAATGGTTTTACTATAGTAAAAGTGCAGTAACCATGGATTGATTTTGACGTAGCCATTATATAAAATTGCACTGTTCAAGTTAAAGAACATTACCTTGGATGTTCCCTGGTTTTTAGAGACAAAAAAATCAAAAACAAAAAAAAAATTCCCTGGACCACAAAAAGCAAGGGTATGTTTGCAGCAATAGCCAACATTGTATGGGTCAAAATTGTCAATTTTTTTCTTTTATTCCAAAAATCATTAGGATATTACTGTAAGTAAAGATCATCCATGAAGATATTTTGTAATTCCCCAAATATATAAAAACTTAATTTTTGATTAGTAATATATGCTAAAAACTTCATTTGGACAAAAGCGATTCTCTCAATTTTTTTTTATTTTTTTTTTTTTTTTGCACCATCAGATTCCAGATTTTCAAATTTGTATCTCGGGCAAATATTGTCATAACAAAACATACATCAATTGAAAGCTTATTTATTCAGCTTTCAGATGATGTATAAATCTCAAAAAAAAAAAAAAAGTACCCTTATGACTGGTTTTGTGGTCCAGGGTCACATACCTATCCTATTTAATAATAGTTCCAATTTAAAATGTTACATTTTAATTATGTTAAATTATGTTATGTTAGCAATTGTGTGCTATGTAGAACTTGACGACAACAACAATAACTAGGTACAAAATAAAAATATATAAACTAGAAGTTGGGTGTGCTTCTCAAGAAAACTATGCTATTGTAAATTTATTGAAGTCTTATATAGGCTGGCCCTTAAGTAGCTAAAACATTTACATTACATTTACATTTAGTCATTTTGCAGACGCTTTTATCCAAAGCGACTTACAATTGGGGATACAAAAAGCGATTCATCTTGAGGAGGCAATCCGACAAACGAAGTGCTTGTAACACCAAGTCTCAGGCGTTGTTTAAATAAGTACAAGCTAGCAGGGGAAGGAATAAATAAGGAGAAAGTTTTTTTTTTTTTTTTTTTTTTTTTTTTTATGTGTGGGGTATCGTCAAGTAGTGTCGAAAGAGATGAGTTTTCAGCTGTTGCTTGAAGATTGACAAGGATCCGGCACTCCGAATGTGGGTGGGAAGATCATTCCACCAGCTCGGAATGGTGAACGCGAATGTTCTGGAGAGAGATTTTGAGCCTCTTTGTGATGGTACCACGAGACGTCGCTCACTAGCAGATCTCAGACTTCTGGAGGGGATGTAGATTCTTAGTAGTGAGTGCATGTAGGCGGGTGCTGAGCTTGTGGTTGTTCTATAAGCAAGCATCAGTGTCTTGAACTTGATGCGAGTTGCGATTGGTAGCCAATGCAATGAGATGAAGAGAGGTGTGACATGGGCTCTTTTGGGTTCCTTGAAGACCAGTCGTGCCGCTGAATTCTGAATCATTTGTAGAGGTTTGACTGTGTTTGATGGAAGTCCAGCCAGAAGAGCATTGCAGTAGTCCAGCCTAGAAATGACAAGGTCCTGGACAAGAAGTTGTGCAGCACGCTCTGTCAGAAAGGGCCTGATCTTTCTGATGTTGTGTAGTGCAAACCTGCAAGCTCGAGCAGTCTTTGCAATGTGGTCTTTGAAGGTCAGCTGGTCATCAAAGATTACACCAAGATTTCTGACCGAAGTTGATGGGGTAATAGTTGATGAACCTAACTGGATCGTGATGTCATGCTGTAGAGTTGGAGCGGCGGGAAGGACAAGAAGCTCAGACTTTGCCAGGTTGAGCTGAAGGTGATGTTCTTTCATCCATGCCGAAATGTCCGCCAGGCAACCTGAGATCCTTGCAGCTACCGTTGGATCATCTGGTTGAAAGGAGAGATAAAGTTGTGTGTCATCAGCATAGCAGTGGTAGGAGAATCCATGTGCCTGTATGATTGGACCCAGCGATGTAGTGCATGTGGAGAAGAGGAGGGGTCCAGGAACCGATCCCTGTGGAACCCCAGTGACCAGTGTATGTGCTTTGGATACCTTCCCTCCCCAGGCCACCCTGAAAGACCTACCAGTGAGATAGGATTCAAACCAGCGAAGTGGAATTCCAGTGATGCCCAGTGATGAGAGGGTGGAGAGGAGTATCTGATGATTGACAGTGTCAAACGCGGCAGATAGGTCCAGCAGAATGAGGACTGATGATTTGGAGTCAGCTTTCGCAGTTCGCAGGGCTTCAGTGACAGAGAGAAGCGCAGTCTCAGTTGAATGTCCACTCCTGAAACCCGACTGTGCTGGTAGTGGTAAGGCGATTGAGATCAAATGAGGCTATGAGTGAGTGGAAGTCTGTAGCATAAGGTTTGTCTAGGTGAATGTTGAAATCACCTAGACAACTATTAAAACAACTATTACTGTCTTAATATGAAAGATAATAAGCAAAGGGGAAATGTAATAACTTAATACTGATCTTCATTATGTTAACGTGCAGGCAAAAACACAAACTTCTTATGTTCGCGCCGCGCTGTCAGTTCGGTGGCGCTAGCAAACACGTCCTCCCTGCGCTGTCCAGTCGGTCGCAAACTCTCTTTTCCGCGCTGTTTCGTCCCACTTTTGGGTTGTTTGGCTTTCCGTACAACACACTGCAGCGCGGGAGATTGTATTAGCGCAGACCACTATAAATGTATGTGAACATGTAGTTTTAGACAATAAGCTGAGTTTATCTAATTAACATCGAGTATTGGCCAGCTAACTGATGGCATACAAAATTTTTATTTTCTCTGCCACCTAAACCACAGAACCAGGGCCGCAGGTTCATTATTATTGCCTTGGTTTTATATAATGCAATTTAAGTCATTTTAAAGGCTGTTGTTGGTTTAGGTCTGTTTTTATAACCACAAAAAAAATTATCTTAATACTTCTTTGTTAATTATTGTTTGAAATAACAAAACCATGGCTAATTTGCGGTTACCATGGCTACAATAACAATGATCTTTTGGTTTTATTCGTGTTAAAACCATGGCTAATTTTCGTAAGGGAACATGGAAACTCAGAGAGAATATTAGATGCTGGTGGTGAAATTATTACCGACATTAAAACACGTTATTAACATCAACAGCAGGATTGCTGATGTCTTTTCACATACATTGATACTGGTCTGGGCTTCACTACAATACATTTTTTTCCGCGCTGCAGTGCGTCGCGGGGCTTTGCCACAAAATTTTTGACAGGTGGATAACTACAATAAAACAGGCGGTGTGCCAGAGGACTGAAAGGCTCTGCCTCGGTACGGTTTGTGTCAAGCCATTGGTTAACCTGGCTGTTTGATGAAGAGAAAGAGATCAAATGTAGTAGAAATAAACATGTTAAGAATCTGTAGAAGCGGAGGACTATTATTATTATTTTTAAGGACTATTATTATGTTGTAATGTTTGGTTGACCAATCAGCGGAGAGGGGCGTTTCACTCCTCCCACTTGTAGAGATCGAATATTCAAGTAGTTTATCCGTTTTCTGTCCCTGAAAGTAACTACGAAAACTGAAGCCGAATTCTTGATTTTTCGTTTTGTTTGAACAAATGAAAAACGAAAAATGTGGCATTTCTTTCATTTTTCAGATTTCAATATTAAATCAAAAAACGAATTATCCGAAGGTACACGGACCGTTGACCAATCATCGGAAAGGGGCATTTTATTCCCGCCCACATGCAGAGATCAAAAATTCAAGCTGTTTATTCATTTTCTAGCCCTGAATGTAAAAACGGAAAATCAAGCATAATTCATGTTTTTTTTTTTTTTTTTTTAAATTGATAAACGGAAAAAAGGAACCGTTTTCTTATTTTTCTGTTTTTAATATTAAATTAAAAAACAAATTAACGGAAGATACCCTGATTCTAAACCCCCCTTATCTGATATAAATTCACTGTAAACCATGGCTTATTGCTTTTATAAAACCATATACGTAGTACGGATTCACAAAATAAAACAGAGCAAATAAAGTGTAATGACATTAATAAAAACATTATCCATCCACCAAACAACGTAGTTCCTCAGAAACGGTTGTGACAAATGGTTGCAACAAAGTGCTTGTCGAGCAACACACAGACGTAAACAAAGGTGTATGTTTGTAGAATCATTTACAACAGCTTCGAACGCAGCTCAACCAATCAGAATCAAGGACCAGAACTCTCTGTTTCATAATGACCCTGTTTACTAATGTTGGCAAACCGTTGCCATGTTAAACACATAATTTCAAATAATTCTTACGTCAGAGGTTCTGGCACAGCCTAGTATGTGTACCAGGCAAGGAAGACTGCTGTGTTTGCTTATAAAAGTCAAGAGAGTACCGGGGTGAATTAACATTAGGGACAAGGCCTAACCCCACTAATTAGAGGTGAAAGGGAGACTGTAATTAAATCTCAAAGGATTGAAGTCGAGGAGCCGGAATGGAAAAATCACACAGTCTGAGTCTGTTTTCTCACTGACTTGCTCTCCTGTGAACTGTGATCTAGACACAAACGCTAAACACATTCACTCTTTCTCACATTCGCATCACAAACACAAAAACTGTCAGCAATACGATTAATATTTAAAAAAATTATGAAACATAGTGCTGTCAATCAATATATTTTATTTAAATATAAATATGAGACATTTTAACATATAAATTATTATTTTTTTAATTAAAATTATCATAACTGCAACCTGCCACAGTTAGTTTCAATATATATATATATATATATATATATATATATATATATATATATATATATATATATATAATACTACATTTTGTACTCATTTTGCAATATATTTGTATTCTAATCTTCAAAAAATGAAAAATGTTTCCAGAATAATATAATACAATATATAAAATGTATTTCAACATCAATCAAGGCTTAAACGCTACTAGAGAGTTTAATCTGTGACGAGAAAGTCAAAGCGTGACAGAGGTGTATATTTGGAAGCCTGACAACAGCTGAGCTGAGTTTCTCATGTCAGCATCAGATATGATTTATCTATTCTAGCTGTATGTTCAGAGATGGCTCACGGGCCAAACTTCACCCTCCTAGGGCATGAGATTGTGCCATTACTAAAATCCTATACTAAAATACTAAAAGCTCATGTATGCTCACCCTAACATGACATTAAAAACCAATGATAACGAGCTTCACCTCTCAAAGACTTCAGCGTCCTCAGCCAACCTTTATATCAAAGTCTTCACAAGCCAGATTACTTGTCAACATCCTGAGGCACGACACGTCGGCTTTGACCCCTGCTCTACCCAACACACAAACACACTCAATTTCAATGATTTCCAAGAAGATCCAGAAGGCAAAAAAGACTTCAGAGCAAAACTGTAAACTTAGTCTAAAATAACACTGAGCCAGCACTATAATAATAACCATGTGTTCAGCCAATAACCACGGTGCATTAAAAGATACAGTATCACCCCCAAAACACTCTTTTGACTCTTTTTCCTCTTAACTGCAAGTTTATACCACATAATTCTTTTTTTTTTCTCACAAAAATTGTGGGTTTTTTTCTCGTAATTCTGAATTTATCAGATCTATCTATCTATCATCTATCTATCTATCTATCTATCTATCTATCTATCTATCTATCTATCTATCTATCTATCTATCTATCTATCTATCTATCTATCTATCTATCTATCTATCTATCTATCTATCTATCTATCTATCATCTATCTTCTCTTTATGAGGAAATGTACAAAATCATATCAGAGAGACAATTATTGATAAATTATAATTTACATTAAGCAAAATCTAATTGCTAATTTATTTTTGGGTTACTGTATGCATAAAATAAGATAAAAAGAACATTCTGCCACCGTTGGTAATTAAACAAAATATCCTAACTTAAATATAAGTTAAGCTCAATCGATTTGGGATAATACTCATATTATGCTATGCTATATATATTATATATATTGTTGTTAACATGATTTTAAAGTTACAAAAAAAAAAAAAAAAACAATGCCGTGCCATGTAGAAAATGACCATATAAATAAAGAGAACAACTTAAATAATACACATTTTAACAGAATTAATGTAAATGCCTTTAGAAATGAATAAGCTTCACATCCTCAAAAATCATATTTTAAAACTCTCCAAAAATAGGCCCCATTTACTTTCATTGCAAATACTTCACCTTAACCTCTATTTTGTGCTACTTTATATTCTAAAGCCTCAAATGCAATTGATTGAGCTTATCTTGTATTGGCCACCGGAATATTCCTTTAATTCAATTCTCTGAGAACAACTTAAAATAATTCTTAGGTATATTCTTGTAACACCTAAAAATTGTCAATTTAGTACAACAAGCAACAAATCCCAGTGCCCCTGGTCAGGTTAGATGCCATATTGAATTTCATGTGGATGAATGAGGCTTTTAAGGACAGACTTACAGTCTTTACAATGGCATGCATTGCTTAAAGGTCCGAGATCACGTGATTTTCACAACTCATCAAAAAAAAACACTTTTTTTTTTTTTTTGGTGAGGTGTTTCACCGGCAGAACTCTCTGCATGTTGTTAATCAGAATTACAATCCTTTGAACATACTGTACTTCTCAAAAATTAAACACAGCTCTACCCTGACCAAGACAGAACGAAAACAGAACGCACTGATCTGCAGGCTATGTGGCCATGACATAAGAACACAATGTACAGTATATCAATGCAGTCCAGCAGTGACACTTGGGAAGGTTGGCACGCTGACATTTGAGTTTTAGTTATTATGACTCCCATCCAGATCCTAGGCTGCTATGTCCATCGGAAGATCAAGAGCACACATGCTCCAGAACTACAGAACACTCTCGCCGCCCAACATAAATAACACAGGGATGACACTCAAGGGTTGAGTTTGATGGTATGTCCAGGGTCGCACGGTCATGTCCCAAACCGTCTCTCAAGGGAAGGCCCGGCCCGGTGAAAAGGGAAGGAGGGCTGGGAATGGAGAGGTTGGCCAGCGGCTGGCAGCCATCGCAACAGCTGCGGCCCCCACTTGCATTCCGCCTGGGCCAACGTGAGTAAATAACCACATGCCCCGACTAATTCTGGGGGCAGCGATGAGGAGGGGACAAAGGAGACTATGGTTCTAACCGGTTATGGGAACTGTGACAATGGACTTTCAAGGGCTGGACGTACACACTTGAGCATTGCATCCAGAACACAAGAGCCAAAAATACAGAGTACAGAACGGGTAGATTTACATATGCTACATGATCCTTAGGCACACATCTAGAAAAATACACACGGATCCAAAGGTCTGTCCTGCAAATTAAGGGAGGAGATGATTGCATTTTGTCGGCCCAGCGGGTGTCTTTGACCAACAGACCTTTGACATCTGGATATTTTAGTATCACTTTGGACATCAGCTTTGAATGCTTTGAAAGGAAGATGAAGTGATGATGGGTTAGGACTACAGCTAGAACTATTCCAGAAGCGATTCCTTTTTTTTGTTTTAGTTGATGGTTCTGACACATGCTTTTTTTTTTTCACTGAAATTCTGCGCTACTTATTCAGTTTTATATATGTACAGTGTATGGAATGAGAAAGTGTGCACATCCATATTGTCACTGTTACATGTATGTTCTGTTTTGTTTTGGTTTGGTTCTAGTGTTCCTTGTTTCTGTGTTAATTTCCTGTCTTTCTTAGCTGATCTTAATTTGCTAGCATTTTCCTGTTACCTTGGTTAATGAGTTAAATGATTAGCACATACCTGTTCCCAGTTTGGTTGATTATCTTCCCTGTGAGTTTAAGTTAATATTCAATACTGTTAATATACATTTAAGACCAATTATTGGTTTGCAATTATGTTACCACTTAAAAAAATATAAGCATATTAATTATATATTTGTATTATTATACATTTTTCCTTCCTCGAATTCTTAAAAAGTAAATGATGTTTATCTGAAAGTGTAACAATGCAAACAGGTTTTCAGTAAAGGGTAGGTTTAGGGTTAGGGGATAGAAAATATTGTTTGGTCAGTATAAAAGTAATAGAAGTCTATGGAAGCCCCACAAGTCACAGAAACACACACATACACATATTTTCATATAAAAAGTAAATATTACAATATTATTATTCCGTAATTATTTTGGGGTCAAAAATATGTGTAACATTTTACCAAATATTTATTCCTTACCAGCATTAAAAAGAACTGTTATTTCAACTATTAAGGAACCACAATCATTCAATTCCTGATAAATCCCTGCAGATGCCATCTAATGTATTAATTTTGTATGTGTACTTGGAACATATTCCTGATTCTGTAGGAGCTAAAATCCCAAATTAGATCTCTTTAATATTTGAATTAGTTTTCCTAAATAACAATAGGAGAATACATGCAGACCTTTGTTTAAGCTGCTTCTCAGATGCCTTAGTGTTTTCTCTACAATAGAAAAGACTTGCAAATATATCAAAATCTGCCATTCTCATGTAAAATAACTCCCATCAAATACTTCCAATACTGAATTATGTGAGCTATGCTGTATGCATTCATTTATTAGCTCTACCCTCTATTGCAAGTCAACAATCATCTCATTTCTTTATCTTTTTAGGAATTTTAGGAGTTCTTACTTTCAAACTGAGAGCTCAGATACATCTACCAAACTGTGAAAGAACAAGCTCTGAGCAATGCAAATTGTTCTCTGGGATGATTTTGAGAGCGGGATTTTGCAGTTAGCGTTTGACTCATGCCTCCTACATCACCATGTGCCAACCACAATCAGGCATAAATTAGTAGGAAACTAATACCCAAATCTGGCCTTTGATCAGCTGCCAGACGCACTCTGCACCCAAACAGTGCTGTTCACCCTTCACTTTCACTTAAGCACCAAAGCCAAGCACACGGTGCACTTTCTCGATCTTCTCTCCCTCTTGTCTTCCCTTGCCAAACATTCACATTCATTTGTTTGGATCGTCTCCACCTCAGGGAAGCTAAGCCGCTAACTGCTTCATTCATACGGATGACATCATTAAATCCTTTCTCCGACATTGGCTGAGTTAATCCCGCTCATTCTCTCCCTGACTGGCTCTATTATGAAGCACAAATCCTGAGGGTTTTGACGAATGGCCTGTTCTGCATTTGAGAGGTACCCACGCTGTCACCTCCTCAGGCCTCTGTCCATGCAGGGAGAGCAGGATCGCTCCAGTAGAGCCACTGAGTATCCAGTGCTGGAAAACAAGTCAGGTGACACTCGCATCTCTATTATTAATGACTAGAGAAATGCACCAAAAATACAAGTACTGTGATACCAAGTCGAATAGGAATATTGCGATGGATGGATGGATGGATGGATGGATGGATGGATGGATGGATGGATAGATAGATAGATAGATAGATAGATAGATAGATAGATAGATAGATAGATAGATAGATAGATAGATAGATAGATAGATAGATAGATAGATAGATAGATAGATAGATAGATAGATAGATAGATAGATAGATAGATAGATAGATAGATAGAAGGATGGATGGATGGATGGATGATAGATAAATAGATACACAGAAGTACATAAGTCCTATTTGATACTGTAAAGCAGTTTTGACAATCTGTATTATTAAAAACGCTATATAAATAAAAGTAAAAAAAGTACAGACAGATAAATGGAACAAAAGAATGATCATTAGAACAATAAATAGGCAGACAGACAGAGAGACTGGAGGATGAATGAATGAATGGATGGATGGATGTATGGAATGATAAAAAAATGGATGAATGGATGGACAGAAGGATAGAAAGATTGATGGAACAAAAGAATGACTGATGGAACAATAAATAGAGAGACAGACAGACAGAGAGACAGGAAGATGGATGTATGGGTGAGTGAGTGAGTGAGTGAGTGAGTGAGTGAGTGAGTGAGTGAGTGAGTGAGTGAGTGAGTGAGTGAGTGAGTGAGTGAGTGAGTGAGTGAGTGAGTGAGTGAGTGAGTGAGTGAGTGAGTGAGTGAGTGAGTGAGTGAGTGAATGGAATGATGGATGGATGGAACGATGAAACGATAAACAGACAGACAGAAGGATAGAAGGATGGATGGATGGAAAACCCTTGTTATGTTATAACTGAGACTTGTCATAGCACTTGCATATCATTGCTCTTTTGTTGATTTTGATTGCTTCCATTGTCCTCATTTGTAAGTCACTTTGGATAAAAGCGTCTGCTAAATGACTAAATGCAAATGTAATGATGGAATGATAAAACAATGGATGGATGGATGGACAGAAGGATAGAAAGATGGGTGGAACAAAAGAATGATATATAGAACAATAAAGATAGATAGACACAGACAGACAGACAGACAGACAGACTGATTGATTGATTGATTGATTGATTGATTGATTGATTGATTGATTGATTGATTGATTGATTGATTGATTGATTGATTGATTGATTGATTGATTGATTGATTGATTGATTGATTGTTTCAAAGTAAATCCTGTACCATTTCTTTTTCTTTCGCCCCGGTGCAGAAAATGGACAGATGAACAAAAGTGTGGGGGTGTTTTATACTACAGACATAAAACGACTACTGCAAGTGTCCAAAAAGTCACTCGTATACATTCTCTGCATAAGATGCAGAAACACCCTGACTGTAAATAACACACCCAGCACTCCTCCATATTGAAACACTGATTACACATGTGTAATCTCACACCCACACATACACAGAGCAGTAGACAGTGACAGCTGCAGGGATGCAGACTAAATTAGGAATTTCCCCGTCGTTGAGAAAGGAGCAGGAGTGGGAATTATAAGGATTTTCCCTGCCCCGTTAAGCGCAGCACTGTGGCAGCAGATGTGTGGCTCTGAGGGAGGACATAAGCACCATGGCACACGAGAGAGAGAGAGAGAGAGAGAGAGAGAGAGAGAGAGAAAGGGAGATGGCAGTAAGCCGCCTCCTTTGCGTGACAGCGTTGATGGGATTGCGGCTGCGGCTGGGCGGGTAAGAGCCTCAACCATCCAGGGGCAAACTGGGACACCTAAAACAGACAGACGGCACACATCTATAATGACTGAGCCACTTATCTGGGGTCAGCTGGGCTAACTGACCGCTGTGTCTTTAATATTACAAAACAACCGAAGAGATCTGATCTCACATCAGGTGTTGAGAGTTGGAAGTGGGAGTACAAACCTGACTGACCAAGCAGTGTTACGTGATGCCAGTTCCAACAAAGGCAAACGCCATTAGTGCAACTGCTCATACTTAGAGTAAAGGAGTAAAGGATTGAGTAAAGGATTTACCCTAAACCAAAGTAATAGACTTTGTTGTGTAACCTGTCTCACAATGATTGTGCTATGAACATGAACATACAGCTTCATACAGCTTGTTGAGATGAGTGTGCTATTATTTTTGCAAACAACTGAGATGAACATATATTGAATGCAATGCAGTACGTTGAATGAGAGCGTATAACAATACACTGAACAATAACCAGGACACCTTAGCAACCACATAGCAATACAATAAAAAGCACCCAAAACACTTCAGCAACCACATAGCAATATGTAAAAAAAAAAACAAAAAAAAAAAACACCTTAGCTACAACATAACAATGCACTAAAAACAACCACATCTACAGAGGCCGAGAATACTCAACATGCTGCATCTGGCATGCAAATAAATAAATAAATAAATAATAATAATAATAATAATAATAATAATAATAATAATAATAATAATAATAATAATAATAATAATAATAATAATAATAATAATAACAATAATACACACACCAGCAAATCAAGAAAACATCATCAGTTTGACAGAATCTTGCTGCAAATACTCAACACAACTAAATGCAGAAACATGCTGCAAATACTCACAATGCAGAGAAATATAGAAATACACTGCAAATGCAACGAAACCAAATACGGGAACATACTGAAAATACTTACATTACAACTGAATACAGAAATACGCTGAAAATACAATGCAACAAATTACAAAATGCACGGCAAATACTCACAACTCAACTAAATGCAGAAACATATTGCAAATGCTCACAGTGCAAACAAATGCAAAAACATGCTGCAAATACTCACAACACAAACAAACACAAAAATGAGCTGCACATACTCACAATGCAAACAAACACTAAAATGTGCTGCAAATACTCACAACATTGAAAATACAATGCAAACAAACACAAAAATAAGCTGCACATACTCACAAAACTGCAAATACTTGCAATGCAAACAAATACAGAAACGTGGCAAATACACACAAAAAAAAAAAGACAACCAAAACAGAAACACACTGCAAATACTCACTATGCAACCAAACACAGAAGCACACTGCCTAAACCCAGAAACATGCTGCAGATACTTACAATGCAACTGACTACAGAACACCTTGGCAACCACATAACAATATGCAAAAAAAAAAAAAAAAAAAACACCCAGAACACCTTAGCAACCACAGTGATGCACTAAAAATACCATGAACACCTTATGTGATGTGCTAAAAAGTAGCTACTGATGTATTAAGAGCTATATTAAAGTTTATATTTTACAAATATATTCATTGTGTCTACAGAAACTAAATATATGCATGGGCATTAATCATTAATTATTTTATTCCATTTTTAATGAGAGCAGGAATTGGTTAATCATGGCTTAAGGGCAAAACAGAAGACTCACTTTTCTATATGTCTGGGATAATAATCAACATCATTTTCTGACGTGGAGAAGAAACCTGTTTTCTTTTTCTTTTTTTCATAGAATGTGAACACACACATACAGATGGGACACACACAGTCTGACTTAATCTCCATCCTCCACAGCTCCTACAGTACTGCTGTCTCATACATACTCTCAGACTGTCTCTTTTACACACACGAGCACACATAAACACACACAAGCACACAATCTTTTACCAGCTTACTCATCATCAGCCTGGGGACTCGCTTAAAAAGAGCAGCCACACAGAGCTCACTGGCAGGCTTCTGATTGGCTGAGAAGAGGGAAGTATTAGTTGTGCTTTTCCTCTCCTTCTCTCTCTCTCTCTCTCTCTCTCTCTCTCTCTCTCTCTTTAACTGTCCCTCCATCTCTTTCCCTCCTCCTGTCAGTGAGCAGATGACAAGCGTGTAGGGCGATCTGTCACCATGCTGGCATCATCAGAGAAGGACAGAAGATGTGTCACAGATAGAGTGTCACGCCTCAGCCGCTCTCGTGCGAGAGATGTTGCACACCAATGCCATGCTGTTTGAGTCGGAGATTAACATAAACACACACAAATATACACATGGAGAAACCATAAACAGGAAGAAAGATACACACACTGCCACAACAAGTGCTTTTTCATCAATACCCACAGCAGAACCATGCAGATGTGAGAAGAGTCACGTCACATGTATAAATTCAGCCTCTAGGTTTAAGATTAATATCCCAACATTTGCCCTGAAATGTGTTTTCAATAAAGAGCTTCTCATTTCCACCCAAATTAAGAATTTCACTAAAAAATATAATGAAGATATATTCTCCGCACTGATATTTTGTTATTTTTATCTTGATTGATTGATTCATTCATTCATTCCTACATTCATTTATAAGTAGAAATACTCCAATAATATGTAAAACGTACTCCAATAACCTTTTTGTTAGTTTGATTATTATTATTTTTTTTTACATTCAATTATTTAAAAATCTGTTTTACAGGGTAATTGTGAGTACAAGCAGGAATTGTGAAATGAAGTGGTCATCGATATGACACGATTATATCTGGTGTGATCTGTACATTAAAATAAGACTAATGTTGAAAGATTCTCTTTCAGCAAACCAAAACAAATGAACTATTTGAATGGAAAATAAAGCAAACTCTTCTCATTGTCATCAGGAAGTGGTTCTCAGCACCTTGTGTTACCCACATGACTGCAGGTGGAATCAACTAATTACTATCTACAATCTACTGAATCATGTCAGATTACTTCATGAACAGAGGAAAGCTCATAACAATAGGCCACATTCTTACCTGTGGCTGAAAACCAGTAGAAGAGCTGGTTCTCACGCTCACAGATAACACCAGACCCAATGTGCGACTCGTGAGACAATGAGACATTAATAGCGCTCTTTTTTCCCCCAAAAACATTAATGAATGGAACGGATTCGAGTGTAAGACCATCATCCCGAAACCAGCAGAAAACGCCAAGACTGACCCCACATCAGCGGTACAAGCTTAGAGTATTGACATACAGAGAACTATGAAAGCTTGTGTGTTGCCGTGCACTCTTTGCTATTTATCGATCTGACTGGGGTTCATGGGACATCAAGCGAGACGAGTCTCAGCTCAGCCATGCTTGGCAGAGTGGTAGCAAGACCTCATAGCTGCAGAAGTGTGAGGGCGTGAGGGGCAAGCCTGAATGTCGACCTGCCTTTTTTCCTCTTGTAAGCCAGCGGCGCTGTGTGTGCACGCTCCATTCTCTCGCCCATCGCCGGCTGAGTCTTAATGGGATTTCCAGCTCAGCAGAACGCACCTGTTCTTCAGACACAGAACCCCCCCCCGTATCGATCGGACCACCGGGCCACACCGCCATTCATCAGGCGGCTCGCGATGCTCCGGCGGCTTCAAACTCACACGCACACAAAAACACATAAATGAACACACCCGGGTATGTTTTACCGCCGGCCGCCAATCACACATAACCACGGATCAGGACTGCTGTGAAGGATTGTTGGCTGGGGTTTGAGGGAGGTGGAGCCTGTGGGGATGTAATCGAGGAGTAAGTGAGTGTGTCTGGGAATGTGTGTGTATGTGCACGTGTGTTTGTTGTTTTTGTTTTTTGCTACAAAAGCGCTGGGCCACGATTGGCCATAAATAACCTGAGACTTTTAACCAGCAGTGGGACTTGTGTTGTTTCTTTGCTGATGCATTTTGCAGACAAAACTGAGAACTGCAGCTCCAATCAGATGCACACAAGTTCTTGATATCAGGGTCTACAGGTTTGTAGT